>CANXYC010905798.1:0-17131 GCA_948193065.1 Aleurites moluccanus | reverse complement strand
AATACCACCAGCATTGTCACTTATGGGTCCATAAGCATCAATTGCAAGACCAGTCGCGATTGTACTTAGCATTCCCAAAGCAGCCATGGCAATTCCATACATGGCAGCCATGCTAAAACTAACATAGATAGCAATTGCTATAGCAAATATGGGAATGATGACAGATTTGTATCCCAGAGCTAACCCAAAAATCACATTTGTTGCAGCACCAGTCCTACAAGAATCTGCTACATCCTGCACTGGACTGCAGAATTTGAAAAAGATGATTACTCAGCATCACAATGAAATAATGTTAATCAATCCTGCATACATGCATTGAGAGCATTTAAGACAAGACCATTCATGAAAGAATAGAGAAAAGATCAATAAATTAAATCAGACTTATGTTACATCATTCCGACCATTTGCCATAATTCCATTCAAAACCTTGTCCTTTCAATATTCTTTTAGATTCCAAGTCTCATTCAGAAATTTTTAACCTTTGCCTATTTGAATTCTGTACGTAGTTTTCATCTCCAATTTTGAACTTTTATCGACTTTTGGAAGGAATGATGTCTCTCATTGAGCTCTATATCTGGATTTGATTTGAGAGCCAAAGCTTGTCCACTGGCAGTAAACTAGTTTTGAAGAAACTGGATTCAAAACCTCCATAGACTTTTGTGGATATTCATATCACAAACATATTGCAATAGTATACAAGACCAAAGAAAAACTATTTCTTAGGTAATGAATCCATGAAGAAGAAATTCACCTGTAAGCATTGCTAGTATAGTACTCAGTTGTATACCCAATAACAAGTCCAGCCCACAAGCCAATTGCAACACAAAAGAAAAGGTGCCTGCAGAAATATAATTTCATCAACATGATGAAATCCTAGAAGGGGGAAAATTCTAGGAAAAAAAAAATGATTCTGGGTTATGATGGGCAACTTACCAGTTCTTTACAACCTTTGAAGTACCAAAATCAAAGAGAGTGAATTCTGATGGTAAAGCTAGGAAGCTGACCATTGCAATCCCAGCAGTCATCAGAATGGTTGAGATAAGAAGTTGTCTCTTCAATGATGGTTCAATTTCATTGACATTCTTAATCTCAAAAAGATCAGTTGCAAAAAGTGTAGTTATTAAGCAAACAATGATACCCATTGAACTTATAATCAGTGGATAAGACATAGCCGTGTAGTCATGGCTGATACCAAAGGATGAAATTGATGCAACAAAAAGTGCAGCACAAGATGATTCAGCATAAGACCCGAAAAGATCAGAACCCATCCCAGCAATATCTCCTACATTGTCACCCACATTATCAGCAATAACCTGCATAAGCATGATGAATTTAGTGCAACTTATGGAATAGGGTATTAGCAGTTTAGGAATTATAACATTGTGAACAGTACAGGCCTTAGAAAAGCTAAGAAAAACAGCAGAGATTAAAATCACGGATGAGTTGTAGATGCAAATCAAATTGTAGGAGGCAGGAGTCAGGAAGGGAGGCATTGTCTCCAATCTCTTGCATCTCTTGCTGTTGATTTTGTTCAATTATATTAAAATTCTTAAATCAGTTTTTGATGAAAAACATACGATACTAAAATTTAGCCAATGTGCACATGCCACAAAACAAGAAATCTATACAAATTAACATGAAACCTGGCTAAGATAATTAGTAGAAAGGGATTCAAGGACATTACAGCTGGGTTTCTTGGATCATCTTCAGGAATATTTCGTTCCACTTTTCCGACAAGGTCCGCACCAACATCAGCTGCTTTCGTGTATATACCCCCTCCAACTCTTCCAAAGAGTGCCATTGATGAGCCTCCAAGACCATAACCAGTGATGGATTCATAAAGTCCCTCCCAGTCATCTCCATAGTAGAGTCTGAACAAATTGATGGAGACAAAGAGCACCAAAAGCCCATTGGCAGCAAGAAGGAAACCCATCACTGCCCCAGACCGAAAAGCTGTGATGAAGGCTTTTCCAACGCCCTTCCTTGCTTGTAGAGTTGTCCTGGCATTGGCATAGGTTGCAACTTTCATGCCTAGAAAACCTGAGAGGACAGAAGTGAGAGCACCAAGCAAGAATGCAATTGTGCTAAAAATGGCATTGGCCAGAGCAGGTTTACAAAGATTCCCCTTGTTGTACGTGCAGGGCTCACTTTGGGTGCTAAAGCCCTTAACTGAACCAAGGAAGACAAAGATGATTGCACCAAAAACACACATGAAGATACTTAGGTACTTGTACTCGGTGAACAGGAATGAGGTTGCCCCTGGGAAAATGAACATATAAATTACAAATTGAAATTCAATTCCATAAACTAATTAATGAGATATACATTATTGGCGATCATGATGCATGAGAAAATAATTGGATAAAGAATAACAAAAAAAGGATTACATGTAGAGTATTAGTAACAGCATCCCCAGATCAATAGAAACTACATCTGAAATGTATTATGATTATCTTCACATTTCATAGAGAGGAGACTGAAATTAATTCCTGGCTTCCAATCTTATATCAATAAAACATAAATTTTCCACTGAAAGAAAAGGCCTGTTTTTAACAATTAGCATCACAAATTTGAGATGGAAGACAAATGGTGACTAAGCATAAAAGATATTGTCTGTCTTATATCCAGTAAAACAGAATATAAAACAATATAAAACTCACTCGAAGTAATTGTTTGTTGGCAAAACAAACAAACAAACAAAGCAATATACAAAGAGGAAATATTTGAAAATTTTAATCTGAAAATCAAAAAAAGGAAAAACTGCTGAAAAAATTCCTTTCAAAAAACAGATACCGAAAAATCAAAATTATATTAGACATAAAAAGCTAGAAGAAAAAAAAAAACTGGTTTTTTTGCACATAATGGAAGCTTTAATTTATTCATTTATTTATTATTATTATTTTTTTGACATAATAATGGAATAAAACACAAACATAGTCACCCAAGCCAAGAATGACACAATGTCACTTAAATCAGCAAAAATAACCGCAGCCAAAAACAGACGGGAAGACATTAGATTTATTATTTTTATTAGCACAAGAAAACAATATTACCCTTTTGATAATCTTTTACTTTTGGCCTGACATAATGGAACTCATAATCCCAAATAAATAAAAAATAATAATTTTCTAATAGCAATAAAAAGGCTGTGCAAGATAAATAACAATTGATTAATGAACCACAAACCAGTGATCTAGCTAATTTGCAAACAAACCTAAAACACACAAACAGAGAGAGAGCTTACCAACAGAAATAGCATTCTGAATTTCAGCACACTTGAGAGAAGCATCAAGATTATCAATTCCTTCTTCTTCCTCTCCAATCAACTTATCAATACAATCGTTACCAGAGTCACCAGAGACCTTCACCCGTGACACCAAAAACCATTGAAGCAGAGCATAACCAATACCAATCAAAGAAGCTACAAGTATCAAAATCTGAGTAAGACCCTCACTCAAGACACCCATTTCTTGAAAAAACAAAACGCACAACTTGACTTTGGATTCTTGAATATAGCCAAAGGCCACAAATGGGTTCTCACTACTCTGCCTATAAAAACTAGAGAACCAAACCCAGAAAGTGCATTATCCAAAAAGATAATGTCTTTAGAGGCCTTGGATGGCTATGGAAACTGCAAAAATAGAACTGGTAGGTTTGATCAACAAGTGGAGACAAATAGAAGATCCTTCGAGGTTTCGGATTTTGTTAAACCAGTAGGTTTGAATAGCAGTTATTATATCACTGTCTCTGTCCAATATGCTCTGTATACAATATCTCAATTTCTTTGTGTTTTGCTGTCTCTTCCAAGATAAAGATGGTGGGTCAGTGGTTCTTCCAAGGATAGAGATGCACAGACAAGGACAGAGAATTAATGTATTTCTTGCTTTGATTGATCCTGTTGAAATAAAGTACGGATGGGAAAACTGGTTTTTCAGTGTTAAATTTATTGTGGGAAAATGGAATTATTTGAGAAACATTAATTACTAATGGCTAATTCATTTCTTTTTTATTTTTATTTTATTTCAGAAGTTGCAAAGAAATTATCAAGTTGGTCTTTTTTCCCTCCGTTTGAATAGGGGCTTTAAATATATAGCCAAGGCCAAGTTGAAGAGGTATTCAATGAAAAAATAATACTCTAAAACCATTGCGTACATAAATTTTTAACCTTTGCAACATTAAAAAAATATATATTTCCTTTCTTCTATAAAAAAAAAATAAAAAAAATTATGAATCTTATTCAAGATTAATCATGTGACTTAACTCCTAATTAATCACTGACCTAATCAACATAATTTTTTTGAAAATAAAACATATATAAGAGTTTTTTATTTCTGAAAAGTTATTTCATTTCTTCTTCTCCAAACAAAGCTTTATTTGTGCATGCGGTATTAATTTTTCTTTTATAGTTTCGTGTTCTTTAAGCATTATATGCAAAGTATTTCTTAGTCAATATATGGAACAAAATTTTTATCTGTTTTTGGTTCGATTTCACATCAACATATTAAAAATATAAACAAAAAATGTCTTTTTCCACAACTAATTATTTTTCTTTGAAATTCGAACATCATTCATGATGAAGCACTCGTATTATTTTAATGTAACAGTGTGTTCTCGTCCTATTTCCGTGCTTCATAGATTAACCTTCATTCTGCTTTCTTATTTTTTTTTTAGGTGTGCCTAACAAGTTCTCATACAGCATTTTTTTGAGTTTTATTCAATCAATTTCTTTCCAACGAAGATTAGCAACTTTTGTACTTATATATAATGCTGCAGAATTCAAGGGAATCCTATACCTCCATCAATGGATTTATGGATCTAAATTGACCTCACAAATCCTGCAATGAAAATGCACTCATGTTCATATAGATTCATGTGAAATAGCAGCAACTCTAAATTCAAAATTCAAAGTTGAAAAAAAAAAAAAACTTTTTCAATATTCAAAAGCAAAAAGTTTCTTGTAATCAAATAAATGGAAAATTTTTTGTCTCTTAATACATTAAGTCAAGGAACTCTCACACTGGCCCCTCTTTTTAAAATTTCAAAGATTCACGAAAGTTACTTTATTTTTGTTGCATAAAATAACCAAGTAGTTGCTGATTAAAAATTGCCATCAAGATAAACCTGCCACGGCATTCTTTTCCATTGACATGCTAGACCCTATAGCTAGGGTTGCTTTGGTTTTGAAAGGTTGTTATTTAAATATATTTAATTATAATAATAATAATAAATTATATATATATATATATATATAAAATAATGATTTGATTTGATTTAAATAAAAAAATATTCAAATTATAAAAAAATTTTAATTTATTTTATTTTTTAAATCAAATTAAATTAAATAAATTATAAAATTATTAATCTTGTTTAATTTAGTCTACGTCCAAACCTACCAATAGTTTAATGCTAAACCTAGCACTAATTATTATGCCATAATTCTCAGTTAGATATTTAAAGGAAAATAATAATCAATAGCAACAAAGTCAAAGGACTTCTTAATTAAGAAATCTAGCAGCAAATTCTGCGTTTTTACAGTTCTACCCAACTCATGTAGCTATGTACCCAAGTTTGAACCTCTTCAAAATTCAAACAAGCACAAAACATAACGACAATGGCAATGCTGCATAGTGCCAAGCCTTCATAAACAAAAGTAATATCAACACTGGCTCATAAGAAGAAAGGAATTTCAGCTCAAGTCATCACCTAAATTTTCAATTTGAACAACTGAAATGGCTTCTCATATCTCAACTGGTAAACTATTAAATGCGAGAAATATCCTCAGAAATAAAAAAATTTAAAAAAAAAAGTAAGAAAAGAGAAAAACAATTTTGTTGCACTGAAAAAAATTGACCAATTATATCCTGCATTTGGATATAAAATACTCGACCATTTGCCACTTCGTTAAGATGTACAAATAGAAAGCTTCAGTGCATAACAACATCAAGCTAAGCGATTCACCCTTTTTTTATCACCAAGCTAACTATGACTAATCTCTGAATAAGTTTCTCGGCAACATCCTTGTTATGCTCTATTCCATATATGTAACTCTCCTTTCACATCTCAAATGCATCAAGTCAATCACTTTCATATGTATCTACCACTATAAATAGCTAGCTGATTATCCACTGCATTCAGTTACCGACTAAAAGAAATTAAACTTTCTTTGTATGGCTTAAAATGCCTAAACTGCAGCAGCAGCACTAGCAAACATTTTTTAAATAATCAATAGTATTGTGTTTACTACTGATGGGCCAAAGCTAAACAACATGTCCAAGTACAACAGATGGGTTACCAAAGAAAAGCTTAGCGTTTAGCACTTAACTAGAAATATGCACAAGCTAATACCAAGGAGAAGCATGTCAAGAAAATGCTCAGCCATTTGGAACATACGAGAGCATTTAATATTCTAGTTTCAAAGTTCTCTCTCAATATAAGAATTCAAATTCAATTGGGACATAAAGATAAATGAATGCTTTCTTGCATTTTTTTTTTAACTCAAACAAGAGCGTGACTTCAAGATATTGGTAATTCATCCCTTCCAGCTCTATATTATGAAACCTTAGGTGTTGCTGTTCCAGCATAGAACAATTTCTTGCTTGGTAACCCCAATATTGAATTGGTATTTTCAGTGTTCTCATAGTCTGTGTATAGTGAAGAAAACCTCAGTCAGTCATTCTGTCAGTGCATAAATGTCTTCACTACTCCAAAGAACTAAAACATCAGCATTATATTTTCTTGACAGTATTGGCAGCTGGCCTTCCAAAGACACAGTTTCCAGAATGCTTTTTGAGGAGAACTATTTAGTGTTATAATGGCTGTGATACCTCTGGCACCCATGAAGGCAGAGGCGCATGGAACATGAAAGGCAGACCAGTGACTGGATGTTCAAAAGACATACTCTCTGCATGGAGTTCATGGCCATCATACACTCGACCTTTCCACTCATATACACCCTCATATTTCACATCCCCTCTAATAGAAATTCCAAGATACTGGCAATGCAAACGGATTTGATGAGTTCTTCCGCTCCGAGGAAATGCTCTCACCAAAATCTCATCCATCTTCGGATCAGCATCATGCACAGCTTTTTCTTCAACTATTATGATATTTTCATCCTTCTTAATTTCAGATAACTCTTTGAAGCTCCCTTCTCCGTTTACTGATAGTATTTCAAATGAAGTTTCCATGCCCCTAACTATGGACCCACCTGGCAGTGTTCGACCCACATCTGACGCAGCATATACACGCCAGGCTCCAAACTTTGACCGACCATGACCAGATTTAATGGTGATCTTTTCCCATTTTGGAGTTGAACCAATGCAGAGGGCAATATATGTTTTCTTAACCTTGTGATCAGTAAATGCTTTCACAAGCTTAGAAGCCACTTTGTGTGACTTGGTTATAACTGTTACACCACTAGTATCACGATCAAGACGATTGGCAAGATGGAGCTCTGGCAGGCTATCATTGGCCCCTGAAATGTCAAAACTCAATTCAATATTTAAGACAAACGTACGACTTAATTGGAGCAGTTTCTTAAATTTTCCAATTCCTAATTGATCACATGAGAAACAAGTGAGCACTAACAAAAGGAAATATAGAGCTTTTCAATTATAGAATCTGGCTATAGCAATACATGATTAGCAAATTGATAAACCTGGCTGCTGAGTAGCTCCAAAATAATTTATCCTAAATTGCTTCCAGTCTATTTACTGAGTCAAATAAATGTACTTTATTCCCACTCCTGATTGAATTTGAACTATAACATTTGTCTCCAATACAAAAATCCTCAAAAACACAACCTTCCATCCTCGATAAAAGACACAGAAAATTCATCTATGCTAACATTTTACAATTTGCATGAAATACATATCTGGAAGAATTCCTTTTTTTTTTATAACGAATAACATCTTGAGTCCGGAAATTAATATAACTCAAAACTTTGAAAAACCAAATTCCATTTACAAGATACCTTAATTAAAAGTAATCACGTAAGCTTTCTATTTCCAACATTTGCTTATCGAATCCCTTTGTTTCCAAAGAAGATTGAAAGGAAAATTAAAAAAAAAAAAACCTATACCTTCACTCAGATCAGCCGACTTGGCGGAGTCAGCAAGAATACGGGGGACCGAATTTAGCAAAGCCTCACAATAAATTCCCTTAGGTTTATTGACAGCGATGAGCCACTGATCTTCATATAACACATCACTCCTAGACAAAGCAAAAAGGCTTGACATTGAAGAGGCAGACATGGCCCTGGCTAGCTCTATCTGCTTTGACATGGGAGGCAGAGGTGGGGAGAGCGGTGTAGGATAATTTTGAACGGTTAAAGGGGCATTCTGACAAGTGGGGTTTACGAGAACAGGAGGATCTGACATAGATGAGTAGTGAAGAGAGCAAGTGAAGACGGTGTTATGGAGACGAGAGAGGGATTTTGGGGACAAGAAGAGGAGAGGGGAACTGAGAGATGATATGAAGGGCATATGTTTCAGTTATTCTGTTCTATGTGCCTATTGGCTATTGGGCTTTAAAACTGAGAAAACGGCGTCGTCGTTTAAGGCTTTTGAGACATGACATTGTCTCATCCATATTTGCCAGCTGTGGTCCCTAATTACTTCTGTAATGAAATGTTGGTTAATATTATACCTGAATAAAAATATTATTTTGAGAGTATTTGGATAAAATTTTTATTTTAAAAATATTGTTTTAAAAAAATTATTATATATTTTATTTTTAATTTTAAAATGGTATTTTAGATTAATTATGTAAATATTAAAAAATTATTTAATATTTTTTAAATATCAAAATAATATTTAATATTTATTTTAAGTAAATTTAAATATTTTTAATATATTATTTTATAGATTAATAAAAAATAATTTATTTATATAATTTTTTGAGAAAAATTATTATATTTTATTAATTTATTTAATAATATTAATACTCAAACATAATTTAATAAAAAATATATATTTTGTTAGATAATATTATAATAATTATCATATAATTTTAAATTGAAATAATTATTACAAATCGAGTCAGATATTGAATAGACAATCTATCAGTATTATCTTACTCAATATAAAATGATTTTATATCTTAAATTAGTATAACAAATTATTTATTCAAATTCAATAGAATAGTTCAAAGATAAACTAATCATTTAGCCTTTCTAAATATGTAAATCAAACAATTACCTTTAAATGATTAAGTTCAAACTTATGTTGGATGATTTGGTTATCTCATGCATTTTAATTCAAAAGTATTTTGATAATTTTTATCTCCTTGTTATTCTCTAATTTTAGTTGGATTTTTTTTTTTTTTAATTGATTTGGTTTAAATTTTATTGAATAAATCTATCCTAAATTTTATATTTTTTTTTTCAATTATACATTATTTATAAAAAATAGATAATTTTACCTTAATTTAAAATATTATTACAATTATATTCCAAAAGTCAAAATATAAATATAAATTTTATTATCATGTTCAAAAACTCTATCTCAAACTTTATATTTTTTACAATTATATCAAATTTAATAAATAAATAAATAATTTTACCTCAATTATAATTTTTTAAATGAGTCAACAGTTTATAAAATTTTATTATATAATATCTATGAGACTATTAAACTTGAATAGATTGAATAATATAAGTGTCATTTATCTTATATTAAAATTTAATCATAAGTGAAAATAAAAATAATATTATATATATAGTCAAATTTATTATTTTTAACTTCCTACGTAGCCCAAAAAAATAATAATATTAATAGATTAATTATTGAATTATATCTTTTAATAATAAATATTTTTATTTAATAATAAGAATGATTGTTTCATTATGAGACTGTTTAATTTGAATAAATTGAGTAATTGAAGCGTAATTTACCTTATATCAAAATTGAATCATAAGTTAAAAAAAGAACATTATATATATATATAGTCAAATTTATTATTTTTGAATTCCTATATAGCCAAAAAAAATTTAATGCTATTAATAGATTAATTATTAAATTATATAAGTGTTCACTTTTTTTTTATATATATATTTTAATTTTAATTTTTAATTTTTTAATTGAAATTATATTTTAGCTTAATATTTTATATTTTATTTAATTTTATATAATTAATATAAATTTTAAAAATAAAAATATTTATTATTTTTTTGAAAAATAAAGAATCGATTGTATTTAATTAGAAAAGAGATATTAGAATAATGAATGAGATGGTTTTATTTAATTAAAAGAGAATAAATATTAAAATAATGTAAAATTTTTTTTAAATATTTATGAGAGTAATAAGGAAGGAAAATCGTCAATGCATTAAAACGGCGTCGTTACTCTATTAGTTTTATTCGTTTTATAATTGAATGAAAAAACGAAAATTTTCGAAAGAGGGAGGTTACGGTTCGAAGAGATCGCAATTCCCGGAGACAGCCATTGTTGACTTACCGCAAACTAAGTCTTATGTACTATATTTGATTGCTTTCTTGCTTTTTATAATGGGATTTGTTTAGTTTATGTTCTATATCTTTTTTCTTCCATTAAAGGCCCATTTTTTTTTGTGCTAAAAATTGTTCCATTTTTGCAGGCAAAACACATTTGAGAATTGGTTTTTGAGTTTTGATTTGAAGAAGAAAAAGAAAGTTTAGAATGGAACCGTCGTCGTTGTCGTCGTCGTCTTCAATTATAACCCCAGAAGATGTATTGGAATCACTCATGAATGATGGTACTATTGACGCTCTTAGATTGAAGATCATTAATCAGCTCAAAGCTAATGTATATCTCTCTCTCTCTCCCTCTTTTGCTCTTTTTTTTTTTCCAATTTTGTTCTATGAAAAGTTGTGTTTTTTTTCCCCTTCTTCCTTTTTAATGCTCCTTATTATTGCTTTTTGATTTACTGATGATGAAACCCATGAGCTCTGCACTATGGTTTCAATAAGTGAATTGATTAGATATGTTGATGTGAAGAAGCCCAATGAATGTTTTATTTTTTATTACTTTTGCTTGGGGAAACATTTGCAAGATGCATATGGAAATAATGGCTAATTTTGCAGGAAGAGCTAAAAAATACCACTATTAGAATGGCTGAACAAAGCAAGGTTTTAAATACACCTGGGGCTGAGAAGCAGACCAAAAGAGAGTTATTTGATGCCCTTCGACAGCAACTCGAGTACGTGTTGGTGTTTCGTGGTAAGTTGTTGTTTTACATGGAAGGGGTTTTAGTATATTGTTTGGATGTTCCGGTTGTTATCAAATTATTTTGCCCGCTCTATAATGGGATGCATAATCAATGTAATGTTTGTTATGAAATGCTAGGAAAAATGCAATAGTTGTTATGAAGTGTTGGGAGAACGTATTATAATTGAGTGCAAACTAGGGTAAAGATTCCTTAAATTTTCGTAAATGAGCATAAGCCAGGGTAATTTAGATTTAAATATTCCTAAATGGGCTTAAGCAAGGGTAATTTAAATTCCTTAAATATTCGTGAATGAGCATAAGCAAGAGGAATTCTGAATATTGGTTTTGGCTACATCATCTCCTAGAAGGACCAAAGCATGAAACAAGCAATACATTCATATATACATGAATACATTAGTAAATTTAGGTTTATGTATTCATATATGCATGAATACGTTAGTAAATGTTGATTTATGTTTTTTTTTATGTTTAAGTTGTATTCATCACCATTGTCCTCAAGATGGCTTTGGAATTATTTTCCTCCAAAAACTAGAGATGCTATGCATAGTTTGTCAGATGTCAATATCCTTGAAATTGTTTTCCTCCAAACCTGGTCGGGTGGATAGCATGAGTGAGTGTTATGCTCCTGTTTGTGTAGTCATTATAATTATTTTTTATTATTCTAAATCAACAGTTCAATTTTCTTATTATCTTCATGCAGAACTCCAGTACTTGAGAAAGCCTCTAGATCAGTGTGGGACTTGATCCTGGACAGCAATGGACTTGGGAAAGAAATAAGTGAAACGGTTGAAAGAGTGTTTTGTAGATGAAGTGGTCGGGAGCCTCCATTGTTTCCACTAGAAAATGCTCAAGCCCAGTCAAATAAAGAAGGTGAGAACAAGGGAGGAGAAGGAAAAGGAGAGGAAAGTGAAAGTCAGAAGGAAAAATCAAAACTCAAATTCAAAGAAAAGGAGTTATAGTGAGATGGACATAGAAGGAAGGGGAAATGCAGTTGCAAGCCAGACAGCATATGAAGTTGCAGGAAAGCCCAGTGAACCTCCATCTCAACAAGAAAGCTCTAGTAAATCCCCTCCATCAACTTGATAGAATTGAGCCTTTGTGTTAAACTAGCTATGTGTTGCACAAGCAACTTTGAGCCTGGTCATCCTCCAACTTTAGATAATATTATTTTCTTTATAGAATTAACCTGGCATTTTTAGGACTTACTAGAAGTTGATGTAGTCACTAATGTTTGAAGTTTTTTAACTGCATGATATTTCTGTTTACACTTCTATTTGTATGCCCATATTTTACTTAAATCTTTTCGTAGTGTGTATTGCTTGAATATTCCATAGGCCAAGTTTTTAGCTTGGCATCAAAAACTCAACTAAAATGATTAGGATTCATATTTTTGTTGGATGATTGAGTTCAACTAAGCATAGTTCTCAAAGACATGCATTGTGCTCCGAGGTGTTGTTCAGCTATATCTAGTGCACCTTTTACTGTTGCTTTTATCCATGCCTTTTGAGGTCTTCCCTTTCTATCTGCCTAGGGTTGGAATTTCTATATCCATATGTTTGTTGTCTCAAGTGCATCTCCCATTGAATATGCAAAGGATTTTGAACTTATGGAAGTGGCATCTAATCTTTTATGATCCTTTATTGGGGCTGTTTTTACAACCCTGCGGGAACATCAACAGTGAAGGAGAGCAGTGTTTGGTATTCAGCAGTTATGAATCAGACCGTTTAACTATGGAGAACCAATCATTTATGGAGGGTTTTATGATAAATTAAATGGATGCAAGTCACATCTGTGGACTCCATGGCTAACCTTTTTTTTTTTTCACTAGCTTCAGAGGATATGGCATAATTGATGATACCGTGAAGTTATACTTTCCTTCCCTTGTGAAAATAGAAATGGCGTATGTTCTGTTCCCTTCAAATCTACTTGAAACTATATGTTTGCTTTTCTGATAGGGGAAATTAACAGTAACAATAGACCAAAAAATGCTATGAAGTTTTGTCTCTAGACTCGAGACGGATGAAAGTCTTGAGCTTGTCTATTGGTTAGCAACCTAATGGTCGGGTGTTTGCTTTAGATCGTAGAGGATAAGTTCCTGTCTCACAGTGAAGGTGAAATTCAGCATGCTGAGATGTGTTATGGCAACTATACTTGCGAAAACGACTACCATTGGGGTGGAAAGGAAGCTGCCCTCAAAATCTCAATGACAGCTACTAGAATTTTATTGAGGGAAACCTGATATCATTCAAGATGCTTTGTGTTTAAGGCAGCTGTACTGACACGTTTAGTGGTGATTACGAATTAGAATTGTGAAAATGTCCTTATCTGTCAATTTCACAACTTTGGACTAAAAAATTATATTATGACACTGGGATGATAAAGGTATTCATTATATTACGAGTTTTTGCCTCGTAGCTTAAGAAATTAAAATCCATACAAACGAAGCAAATCCATACCATAGCTCAAGAAATTAAAATCTTTATAAATAAAATTGCAAGATGTCATTAATAAATTTATCAATAAGATATAAGATCTCACTATTAACAAATACTATTTACAGATGTAGCAGATACTCGGAAGCAATTTCAATTTATCTTTGGGTAGCACATTCTACTGCTCATCGAAATCGTTCAAAAAAATCTTTAAAAACAAAATTTTTTTCCTTTATTATTGCAAGATTTCCTACTTTTGATCAACATTTGCATTTGGGCAGTACATCATCTCTTGACTAACTAGAAAAATAAAATGTATGATGCTAATGATAACGCTATCGCTAACATATACACTCAACTGTTCCAGAAATGATTAGTGATACTGACAGGGCCAAAATTTTTCATTCTTCGATCTTCAGTTGCAGAATTGTAAGACAAATTGTTCCAAGAAATTTGCTGTTGTTGCGGATAGAATTGGATATGCTCATTAATACCCATTTCTTGTCTATAAAATGTCTGCTGTAAACCATCTTCACTTGCAAGATTCTCTTCTTGCTGCTGCTGTGAGAGATTGACCAATGCACTTAATGATTCAACTCTTGCCATATGATACTTCTCATCATAACATTCTACTTGTGTATCACTAAACAATTGGTCTTCTAGATTAGGTAGCATATTATTTACAAAACTAGATTCTCCACCTCCTTGAACATAATTTGATGGGTTGTTGATGTTTTGGCAAGGAATTGTTGGATTCATCATAGCTTGAGCAAATTGAATAGTGTCTGTTGATGCTGCAGCTTGACCCCATAATGCCATTCTGGGACTTTCTAATACTTCGCTGCTAATTTGCTCATCTGAATGCGAAAAATCCATAACTATGTTACCACAGAAACAAGAGTTAATCAGTGTAATTTTTAACACCAAATTTTGATTCTTAAACTAAGAAATGAAAATTAAATTGGGATTTGGGGGGAGATTAGCAATTAAGTACCTGATATTGGTGAAGGCGTTTCTTTGAAAGATGGTTGGGGTGGTGGTGCTTGTTCATAAGAATGAACCTGTTGTGTAGCTACTAAAGGAGAAGGAATAGCAGAAAAATTGAACTGCAATCCAAAATTGATATCAGGCCTATGTTCTGTGTTGTAATCAAAAGATAAATTCGAGAATCTGTAGATGTTTGGCTCAAAATAAGGAGATTGAAGACTTGGAAAAGGTCTCTTGCACAGATCATATAATCTATGGTCACATTGTAAAAGCTTCTCGTAGTGTTTGTCAAGTGATCCTGGTGGAAAAGTAAGGTAATGCCTTCTGTAGAAACAATATTACAAGGAGATCGAATTCATTAGATTTTACTAACGAAAACAATTCAAGATTTAAGAACAGGACGCATTAGCAGAAAATTTGTATATAAACCTGCAAGCAGACGCTTGGCCTCCAGTGAAATCAGATGTTAATTTCCAAATAGTATGTTTTCTTGGTTGTGGATCAGTTTCCTCATGGAAGGTAGGTGCCTGATTTAACTACAAGAAAATCACCTTTGTTATAATAATGGAAAATACTAGTATTGGAGTCGTCTCCAAGATTGCAAGTCCAATTGACCAAAAAAAAAAGAAGTCCACTGAAGAGAAACAAAAGAAAAGAAAAGAACCTCAATTTCAAGAATTCCAGGCTGATTCTCTTGAATAACAGCTTTCATGGCTATTATATCATTCCATTGAATTTCAATCTTGCTTTTCAAGCCCTTTTCTAAGAATTCCCATACTAATTTCTTTTTAGCATAATAGCATTTAGCTACAAGATCACCTTCATTACTGGATCTTCTCTGCAAAAAATTATTCAAATATTAGGAGAAATGAAAAAAAAAAAACAAATAAATACAAAACACATTTTCTATTTAATATTAGATATAAATATTTACCTCCCATTTGCCAATTCTGAGCAATGAAGCTGAAAAGTTAGATGCCTTCAACTTTTCAGAAATTGGTTGGGACCCAAAATCATCAACGTTGGGGGGATATTGAACCTGTGCTGTATATCTACAGTGGCTTAGATTTTTCTCAATTGAATCTAAAAGAGTTGGTGTAATTTTCAGTCTTAAACCAAATGGACGTAAATTCAAGAGAGTTTTAGCCACCTCAGCCTGCAAAATAGATAACGATAAGAAGATGATCAAAACAACAATGGAAAAAAAATATTATATAAAAATAAAAAAGGTAAATGATAAAGGGGGAAGGGGAAAAAAGGAAGCCAAAGTCAAAATCAAAGGCTAAGAAACAGAATAGAAAGTGGCCATTATAGTTAGATAAAAACACCCCCCACCAAGAAAAGGAAAAGCAACTGATCATAACAATATTGGATCAATGTATTGTGTCTTGAACTCTTAAAAAAAAAAAAAATCTATTTTCATATAAAGTACTCATATTTATGTAAAACTCATACTTAAAAACTTATATTTAAAAAAGGAAAACAGAATAGGTTTAGAAACTATTAATAATAAATTTTAAAAAAAAAATCTGGAAATATACCAAACAGACAGAAAACCATATTCATGCAGTCACTATAGTTCTAACAATCAAAAAATAGTTAAAGAAAATTTCTTTTTCAAGATTAAGTAATAAAGAAACAGAGAAATCATTTAAACCTGTTCATTGCTCTGTCTTGGTGTTTCTTTAATCCTCTTATTAGTAGCTTCAATGCAATCAATCCCAAAGACAGAACCATCATCCTGGTCATTTTCTGGATTTACAAACCCAAATAATGGGTTCTGAAATTCTCCTGTTACACCAAACCCACCATTTTTATCACTCCATAACAAGGTTCGACTAGACCCGGCTAGTTCTCGAGCCATGATTGTTTTTTTTTTTAAAAACAAAAACCAACTTCAAGATTTCTCTTAAATTTTCACTAAATTAGAAATAAAAACTCCAGTATTTTACATATAGATTGACTCTTCAAGAATTGAATGCGAAAAACAGGGGAAGAGAAAAACAGGGTAAACAGAGCATAACAGAAAACAGAGAGAGAGATGAAAATTAAGGGGTAAAATTGGGAAAAAAAAAGTTGAAAGAGAGAGTGAGTTGTTAATGAATAGGGAATTAATGATTAGGCCAATGATGGATTTATAGGTGTTAGCGAAAGACTCTGATGACATGAGAATCCACTGCCCACGTATTTGTTTACCTTTTATCTTTATTAAAAAAATTAAGTTATAAAAATGGAAAATGATAAATAAATAAAAGAGTAATTAGTTTTTATTTTATCTGGTTGGTATTTTCATTAAATCTTCTATTGTCGGCGGTTTAATATCATAGTTTTGTGTTGGACCCAACTTCATAGGGTTTGTTGGATTTGTTATTAGAACAAAATAGATTTGTTACCCTTTGATTTTTTTTTTTAGTAAGTAGTAAAGTTGGAAGTACAATTTAATCTAATCAGTCACTAATGTAAATTACTAAAATTATATATATATATATATATATATATATATATATA
>CANXYC010905730.1:0-37377 GCA_948193065.1 Aleurites moluccanus | reverse complement strand
TAAATCAACTAAAATTAGATAGGAAGAGATGAGAGAAAGAAGAGGGAGAAGAGGAAATTGATGAAGAGTATGTTAAAGCTTTTGGTGGAGCAAAAGGAAGTGGGATTCAAGTATTTTGATTTGAGGTAATGATTCTAAACTTGTCATTTTTAATTATATTTAAGATTTCTAAGGTTTGATTTGGCAAATAATTGAGGTAATTAAGCTAAAAATATAAAGAATAAGTTAGGGTTTATATAGTTTCTGGATTCTGTTTTGAGGCAGTAATTTTAGGCTAATATTCCAAAATTTTAATGATTGAATTTGAAAATGGTTAAAACATAAAAATTGTATATAAATATGTTAGTCAGATGTCTGTAAAAGTAATTTGTAATTCGAAGTGAGGAAAGAGTCCTTGGGTGAAAACTGTGACTGACCTGGAATTAGGTTTTCTAAAAAATGCTACTGTATTTTTATTGTATATAATGATAGAGACAGAATTAGAAGAAGTGTACAACATGAAAAGTCTTCATTTATATCTTATATATAATCTTGTAAAATATTTTTGTAATTGGATTTGTGGTTTATGCGATATTAGTTCATAAGTGTAGACTGCCCGAAATAATTATTAAACAGAATATAGTTTATAGTATTCTATTAATTTGAGGACTTTAAGTTTGAATTAGAGAAAGTATTAAAAATAAAAAATATTTATTTATATGTTATATAAATTTTTGTAAGATGGTTTTGTAATTAGATAAGTACGAAATTAATTATAAGCATAGAAACTAGACATGTCTGGATAGAGATTTCAGGGCAGTAATTTAATTTTGGAAATTCACTAATAATTGTACATTGATCAAAAAATTCTGAAATTTGGATATATTATAATTTTATGTGTTTATTTTCAATTGTAAAAGGAATAGTAATTGGTTAAGTATTTATTGAGTTATTAGCAAAAGAACAGGACCTGCTAGAATAAGATTTGTAGGCAGAATGCAGGCAGCAGGGCTGGTTATAAGTTTAAGTTTAAATTAACTCTATAAATCATATAATACTGAGTTTAATTTGAAATTTGGATATGTTAGAACATTATATGTTAAGTTTAATTAGGAGCAAGAATTGAAACAATTGGATAATTGTAGAGAGAGATATGAGTAATGGAACACAGGCTGCCAGCAAAAAATTTTACACAGAAAAATCCTAGTAACTTGAAAATTTTAGGAATTTTTTTTAATATAAATATAAGTAATGTAATTTTATGTTAACTAGTATCTAAATAGAAATTAATTGGATATCTAGAGAGGAGAATGAATAAGAGATGTGATGGGTACCAAAAGAGATAAGGCAAAGAATCAAGGATAAAGGGAAAGGGAAATGTACAAGTTATAAGCTAAGGTGAGTAATGTATACATCATTATGCATACCCATGTTTTGCTTTGTTGACCCATTGAGTATATTTCCTTCTTGATTAAATGCACTTGTTATTGTTGATCATTCTTTGATCTTCCTAAAGATTGAAATTTATCCATATTCATTGATTGCTATTGATATTGAAATGCCTTTTGTGTACTGATTGATAAGTAAACCCATGTATCGAAAGTCATTATACCAAAATGTTCTTAATGCATACTTGATATTGTTATTGATTTCCATTGGCCTATTTAGATGTGGATTTGATAGAGCTGCCTTTTCGATAGGGTAGTGGGTACATACTGTCGGCAATGTGCACATTGTTTACTGATGCCCTAATTGGAAAGGTTTATTGGTCCTGGCTGTAAGACCTGATCAGTATTATGTTTACTTAATATGAGATCGACTGTGTGAGTACACATAGTCTACGTATTTCAGGGCCCTTTATCTGCCTTATCTACATGATATGAGTATTATTTACCTGATCATTAATTCCAAACTTATATCTTATTGCTCACCATTGACATTGTTATTATCATATGCTTATAACTCATATATAATGATGTATGCATGCTCACTAAGTATTTTATACTCACCAAATTACTGGTTTATAATTTTTATAGGGATATGTCAAAGGAAATTGATTCCAAGTCAATTTCTTTTTCGACTTGGGATGTCAAGTATATCGAGGTAGAATTGTATTTGTTAAAGGTCATTAGTGATAATTTTTAGAGCTCCATGGTACTGTGTATAATTAGATGATTAAGTATTAAAATGATATATGAACAATGATATATTTAATGTTACAGTGACATTCAAAATGTAATATGTAATGCATAATGATTGAAAATATCAATGATAATAAAGTGATAAAGACAATGACAGAGGTAAATGATAAAATGAAATTTTCATGTTTTGAAAAAGATTTAGAAGTGCTATGTATGACTATTGAACTGTGAAGTTGAGGGTATATGGAAGGCAAATTATTGAGAGTGTAAAATAATTTTTAGTGCAGGCTGTATATTTTTGAGAGACACGATTTTGGGTCGGGATTAAGATTCAAATTACAAAGGAAACTCTGGCAAAATTTATGTAAAATTTATAAGTAATAAATGAAATTTAAGTATTAATTAATGAGTTAATATTGATTGAATAATTGATAAATGGACTGTTTATGGGTTCTACAGGTTTCCGGTGACCTTCAGTCTACCCTTGCCCTAGGACCGTCACAGCTCAAAAGTGGGTCGTGACAGAGGTGGTATCAGAGCTAAAGGTTTAGAATATGTGTCATAAGTATGAATGTGTGTATCATGGAGAATAGGATTTCCGTCTCGGTATTTGAAGTTATCTGTTAATATAGTTATCAGCGTTATCCGTTATGAACTTCTTCCTCTACTTAATATATATATATATATTATGTAATATAGAAAGAAGTGCTTATTGAGAATTAATAAAAGTGGTAGTAAATTGAAAGTGAATAAGAATTGAAAGCGACTAAAATAGATTATTGTACCGATTGAATCAGTATATGATGAGTTATTATTGAATTACTTAGGCAATATGATTGTAATAACTAAATTAGTAGCTAAGTAATGATTTATGGAAATGCAAGATTAATATGATAATGTTGAAAGGTGATTAACATTCATGAAGTATAGTATAAGTAAATTAATTAGTTGCTAGGGATATAAGGATTATGAAAATAAAATATTGGCAAATGATATGGTAACTATGGAAATAGATATCAGACTAAGAATGTTAATGTCACGACCCAACCTGAGAGCCGCGACGATCCTAGGGTGCGGGTGTTGCCTAAGCTACCAGTACCACAAAGAACCCAATTATCTGTATGACGTGGCATGCAATACATATAATCAACTCAAATATAACTGAATACTTCTATTGCAATTTCGACAGCATCTCCTCTAATATATGACCATACCCCACTCTAGAAAATACAAATAACACTTCCAATATATCTTTATCATCAATTTCCATTTCAACCTCCAATATCAACTCAACATAGATATATCAAACTATATGTGTATATATATATATCAAACTATATGCATCCATAGCATAGTTTATATGCAAAACTATAAGAAATACAACCACACACATATATGACCCTATTTAACTTACAGTACTATGGAATCTCTAATACTGTACAAATATTTACATATACTTTTAGGACCCAAGTATTACATGTCACAAGCAGCACAATTCCAAGACGAGGATAAAAAGTGCCAATGGAATTCGAATTTCACTGCGGCCCTGAAAAACAATAACAACTACGGGGGTGAGTATAAAAATACTCAGTGAATCTATATATATATAAATGCAGTAAATGTTCATAATACCATGATCGCTCATAAATGGCCTGTAGAATCAATATAAGATAACAAATATGGGGTGAAACAAGTTTCCATATAAATATCTAGTGTACAAGTCAACACACATATGATATAACAGGATTGGGTCCAATGAAAAGTGCAATCGCACTACAACAACACAATAGTGGATAATCCAGTAATCCAGTATACGTAAGGGAGATCAATCCTTACGACTAGAGAATATGATACCCCTCCCTAGTAAGGGTCCAATGAATACCAGTGTGCACACAGTCGATAGAATTACCCGCTACACCATCGAGGTAGCCTAGTTAATATACCATATGGGTATGTCTCCATATAACAATATAAATTGCATAAATATAACTCATATAGCTGTGGAACAATCCAATATATATTTATAATGAATAATAGAACAAGTTTGGGTAAAGTAAAAAAAAATAGCCGGCGGGGCCCAATTGCGCTGCCGCAACTGACACTCGCCGTTACGGGTCCGTTTTGGGATTTTTGAGTAGTTTTTGTATGACACCAAGTCATAACCGAGCCTATTATAGTTAAGGACCTTCGGAAATTTCTGTTAATTCATTAGAAATTATTTTGATGTGCTTACATGTGTATTAATCTTTAATTTCTTGTTTGTATAAATAAATAATGATAATAAATAAATAAAAATAAAATAGCCAAATTAGGTTACAAAATGATAGGACTTAATTGCAAAAAGAAAATAAAATTTAGGGATTTAGTTGATATTTTATAAGGACCCAATTAAAGCAAAAGGGTAAGAGGGGAGAGTGAATAGCATTTTCACTCATCATGATTCAATGGAACAAAGTATTGGTGCATTTTAATCCAAGGGATGCATGTATAGGTTGCAAAGTGCACTTAATGAGGTTGCTTGCATGTGATTAAGTGGAAAAAGTCCACTAACTAATAAAATACTCAAAACAATTCTGCATTTCTTCTTCTCCCAAAAGAAAAACTATGAGCCACCAAGAAAGAAGAGAAAACTCCTTCATGGTTTCGGCGATTAGAGGAAAATTCAGGTTTTGGAGAAATTTTTTTAAGTTTGAGTGAAGATTATCATCAATATCTTCCATTTCTTCAAGCTAGGTTCAAACTTTCATTTGGGTGAAATATTGGAGGAGCTAGGGTTTGGCCATTCATAGGAAAATCTTAAGGTAAGTTTAAATTTCTAGTTGTTTAATGATTGGTTAACATTTAAATGTTGATTTGGATGATTAATTTGAGGAATTAAACATCTAATGGGCAATATGCATTGTGGCCGAATTGATTGGGGAAAAATTTGGAGGAAATTGATTTTGTGTTTCAAAAGAGCAATTGATTTCATAATTGTCGTTATATGGGTTGAATTAATGTTAATTGAATGATGAATTTAAGATTGAATATCAATTGTTGAAAGAGCATTGAAACTGAATGGAAAATAAGGTTTAGGTGAGAGAATTTCTTGTAAATTTCTGCAATTGAATATTTGAATCTTTAATTGACATGGTGAATTGACTAATTGAACCCTTAAAAGTGGAGAACAACAATTGGAGGGAATTTCCCCCTTTGGCCGAATGCCTTAATTTGGGTAAAATGTGGAATTTACTTGGTTCTTGTATAATTGAATGCTTTAATGTTTAATTGGTAGTTTGAATTGTTTAATTGTAAGTGTAATTGGGAGAATAAATAATGGATTGGGAAAAACCCCTTAAACCGAACCTAAATAGGGCAAACATGAGGAACTTGATTTGATTGTGTGTAATTGAGCTTGGAATTATTAAATTAATGTGTTTAATTGTTGAATTATGAAGTTGAATTGGAAAAATTAAGTTTAGATGGCATAACCCTCCCTAGGCCGAAATGCTTTTAAACTAGGGTTAGGTTTATAAGGTGATTATGTGTACAATTTATTAGGTGTGTGTGATATATTTAATTGATAGGTATTTGAAGCATATAAGAAGTAATTAGTATGCTTGATTTGAGTTTGAGATGAGTTTAGGTCTTTATGACCTATAAAGTTCAAAATATTTTGGCATGAAACCTAGGCTTGAACGTAAGCCCAAACTTGCTTTAATATGTTAATATATATGTGAATTAATATGTTGTATAAAGAATATGAGGTTTAAATATGTGTAGCCCAAGT
Organism: Aleurites moluccanus; assembly: GCA_948193065.1. Classification (NCBI taxonomy): domain Eukaryota; kingdom Viridiplantae; phylum Streptophyta; class Magnoliopsida; order Malpighiales; family Euphorbiaceae; genus Aleurites; species Aleurites moluccanus. The sequence continues at coordinate 31,488 of CANXYC010905730.1, read as the reverse complement.
TCGGATTTGGCCGAATGGCCTATGTGTGCAAAAAGGGTGAATTTGTCAATTGAAAGGAAATATGACCATTGAGTTGGTATATATGTGTATTTGATGTGCATTGTGTGTATATATGATGATTTGAAGTTTTACGGAGAGTATATATATAAATATAGGCGAACCTCCAGAGGATGGGACAAGTCGGGCAGTTGCCGCGTCCGTTAGGGGGTTTCAGGCTAGCTAGGAGCTATGTGCCTTTGCTAAGCTGTGAAAGTAAGTTTTTATATACAATTATTGCATTTATACATCATATGGAATAACATATGCATTTGAATTGATTTGATACCTAGAAACCCTAAATTCATTTGAAATGTCCAATTGGCAGCTAAAATGACCCTCCGAACTGACCAAAACTGACCTAAACTTCCGACTAATATAATTTGAAACCTAGCAAGTATTTTAACCTAATACTTGGCCCAATCCTTTCCCCTATCTCTAAGCTTCAAATCGATACCAAATAGTCTACCCAAATATGCTAATAATATAGAGAACCAGAAACTACCTAAAAATCCTAAAACGGACTCGTAATTTGACATGCCATTTGCGCTAGCGAAACTAGGCCCCGGTGGGCCCATTTCTTAACTTTGGCCAGTATGCCTGTATGATACTTGTAATATGAAAATGAGTTGTTATATGTGAAATTAAGACATATTTATGAACCTATACCTATTATATGAGACTTTTACATATGATATCATAACAGGGCTACTACGACGGTGTAGCGGGATTTATTGTCGACCGTGTGCACACTAGTATCTTATTTGACCCTTGCTAGAGAGGGGAGTTATATTCTTTAGTCGTAAGAGCCAATCACTCTTACGTAATTACTTTTTATGAGCCATTGCGCAATATATATACTTGTTAGCACGATTGTGCATGCTTGACATATTTGGCCCTATTTACCTGTTATATCATATGTGATGTGACTCATACTACATGTTATTATCATTCACCATATTTTGAACATTTCATATGCTATTCTTATAGTTCATCATTTGTTACCACTTATTTTCAGTACTATTTGTTCTATCCTTTGCTATATTGCTCCTAACCTTTTCAGGTTCCTGTTCAGCTTCAATGGTATATAATTTTCATGCATTTTTGTATATAACTACTTACTGAGTATTTTATACTCACCCCCGTAGTTTTAAATCTTTTCAGGTAACGGTGAGGTCTGAGTTCCACAGGCTACTTTTTCTTCGCCGTGGACATTTTGACATATATATGTAAATATTATAAGTTAATCGTTTATCCAAATTTTTTCTAGCAGCTCCATGGTACTGTAATCGAAAGTATGAGTATTTAGGTTGATATGTATGTATTTATCTATGTGTGTATGATGGTTTAAGTTGTGAATTGAGATATATGGATGAGCTGATGATGTGGAGATGAAGTTGAGTTGAGAATTGATATTTGGAAGTGTTTAATTGATAAATGGTATCTTGGCATGTTAAAAATACAGAGGAAAGTTTGCCAGATTTTCGGCAGAACATTGGCATAATGTATATGTATGAGATTTGGCATGAAGTATGATGGCTTAACATGAATGAACTTATGTGTTATATGAACTATTAGTATGAATAAGGCTTATGGGCATAAGAAATAGACCTAGATGTAATCTAAAGGCATGCAACCTATGTTAGATATAAGCCAATTTGTATTAGGGGTTCATCGAGGTACTAGTAGCCATGGGCGGATCCCGTACCCTTGGATCGTCGCGGCTCCCTAGTTTAGGTCATGACATTCTGGTTAGCTATGCTATCAATAGATTCAAATGGACCATGAGGTACCATTTTAAAGCTTAGGAAAAAACTAGATGATTGGGCCAAGTGGGGGGCTCAATTGGCTTTTTTAGATTTCTTTTTATAGACAGACAAAGTTTAGGTCAGTTTAGGTCATTTCGGTAGGCTTATTTACGGGTCAAAATGCACTGTAGGTGCTGTAAAATAGTAAATGTTGGTTTATCATTCCAAATGACATATTATAGCATATATGATGCAAATCATGCAAGATTATATATATAGACTCACCTTTTATACAAAATATCCACTTTATCCCCCAATATCACTCAGAAGCCCTAATTGGCCTGCCGCTCGACACTTCCAGCTGAAGTACCCGACGGTTCACCTATTTCCATATATAACACTCCGATAAGACTCAAATACATTGCAAAACACATTATACATATCAAAAGACATAAAAGCATACACACTATACATCACATTGTACAATTGACACTTTTCCATTCCTTTATGCACCAAACACATTCTATCACCACATTTGACTTACATTTCATTTATTTACCACTATTTTGCCAAGTTAAGAACTCATATACACTTAGTTCAATATTCCATATTAAACATATACCTAATTCCAAGTTTACCTTCCAAGTACTTAGATCAAACACCATTTCCATATCTAAACTTATACATTTGCATCATATACAACATTAAACCATATTCAAACCCTTCCTTCCTAATTACTATAAAGTCAATATGGTTTGGTCTAAATGGAATTCACTCCATTCATTCATTTTTCAACACCAATCAATCAAATAACATACATATACATCAAATATACAACATTCAATCATTTAAACCTATTAAACACCAAAGTACAACTTCATTTTTAAACACCATATGATTCGGCCAAACATGTTCTTCCACCAAATAGATTTATTTCCATCAAATGGATACTAATTCAATACAAATGCATCAAATACAACACATTTGAACCAAAATTCTATCAAAATAACATCTTTGAATCATACCTTTTCCTATTAGGGTTTCGTTCTAACTTTTTTATTTTCTTCCAATCTAAACACATATTTGTTACCAATTAACATCAAAGAACATTTTAGGATTAAAATTAAACCAAAAGAATGGTAAAATCACTTACTTTTCCAATAGTTCTTTGAAATCTTCAAAGCTTTGATTTATCAACTTTTCTTAGTTTTTCTTTGAATCTAAGGATATATTTGTGTTTAGAATGATGGAATTAACTAGTTTGGATCAAAAAAATGAAAGAAAACAACTTGGTATAATGATGGATAATGGTGGCCGAAGCTTACTAATGGAGGAAAGAGAAAAGTTTGAATGGTAAATGGCTAAGGAAGATGAAGAGGTTGGAAAAATCAAACTAAATATCAATGGTATAATCTTATACATTGAGCTTATGGTAAAAATCATGTAATCTAGTTTACTAACCATTCAATTCTTGATCTTTTCATCCAATGGTTTGATTTAGGTTAGCCTAAAATGATATCATAGGCTTGTATACACCATATAAGTCCATATTCCAAAGAAAAATACTAAACTACCCCTAGTTCGAATTGGATCCCTATCCGAGCAACTTTTCCCGAAATTATTTTCTACCGGCTTTAATCTTCCAATAATAATTCATTTAATCATTATACCTCTATTTTTATGTCTTAATATTCTCTTTTATCATCAAATATCAAGTTAATTTCTATTAAAAACTCAAAGGGTATGAAATGACCATTTTGCCCCCAGTTCACCAAAAACTCAATTTTACCCGATTGCTTCCTAACAGCCTTTAAGCCCCCTCTATTCATACAAACACACTATATAACATGCATACATGTCATATTCAAGAATAAACACATAGCAAATCATAACATTTAAGTCAATTCAAAATTTTCCCAAGTAACCCTTTGTGGTTCAGGCTCTAGGTTTAACTAAGGTGGTACAATTAGGGAAAGTGGTAAACATGAGAAATGTTTAATATATGTTAAATAAATGACTGTAAAATATTTTTGCAATTGGATGAACACAGAATTAATTCTAAGCATGTTAAGTGAGTCTGTCTGGATAGAGATTTAATTCTAAGCATGTTAAGTGAGTCTGTCTGGATAGAGATTTCAGGACAGTAGATTAATTTTGAAAATTCACTAATAATTGTACAGCGATCCAAAAAACTTGAAATTTGAATATGTTATAAAATTAATATATAGTTTAAGTAGAAATTAGAATTACAATAATTGGACAAGTGTAGATTGAGTTATAAACAAAAGAATAGAGTCTACCCATGTGTAAATTGCAGGGCAGCAGTGTCGACAGTCGGGTTAATTTCAAAGGATCACCATAAACTGTGTACTAGTGGGATTAATGTGATTTTTGGATATATTGGAGATTGAAATGTCTAGTTTAATTATGAAAAATAATTGAAACAATTGGATAAGTATAGAACGAGATATAGGAAACGGAACACGGGCTGCTAGTAAGGGTTTTATATAGGCAAAATCTTGAAATTGGGATTTTTAGGAAATTCTTTAATATATGTGTAATTAATGTAATTTCATGTTAGTTAGTATCTAAATTAGAATTAATTGAATATGTAGATTCAAGATGAGTAAAAAACAGTGAAGAGTACCATGAGTGCAAAAGTAATGGACAAAAGAAAGAGGAAATGAAAAATATAATAGTAAAATGCTTAGTGAGGTGAGTTACTTATATATCATTTACTCTTGTTCATTGTCTTAATGTGATCTATTATAACCATATGTGATTGACCTTTATTTGACCGAATGCCTTTTTGATCATTGACCATGATTGTTCTATAAATTTTTGAACCTAAATTGATCTACTTCCATTGATTTGCGATTGAAATTGAATTGTCTATTGAATTGTTTCCATTGAGTATTTGCTTTGTGAAATCGATCCTTATTGAAGTTGTTCTATAAGCCCTAAAGTAATGCACACCGAATGTTGACCAAATGCAATATTGAATATTTTTTAATGAACACCGTTGCATCTGACTGATTCTTTAATATATTGTTCATTGTTGTATTATGAACCTATACCATTTTCACTAAACTATAGTATCCTTGATGATTAATGAGCAACCACTGAAAGTGTATTGAACTGTATTATTGCCAATGATTGCTGGATAATGCTAATCAATTGATATTGAAACCCATTGGCTTATCCCCCATGTGAACTTGACAGAGCTATTGCACTGACGCGGAAGTGGGTAAATACAGTTGACATTATGCACAATGAATTTTTTATACTATTTGCCCTAGCTAGGAGGGGACTTGTCCTAGCCATAAGATTTGGTCTACCTTATATAATTTATAAATGTGATACGAGAAAGTTAAATGTGATAAGTATTCAAGGCCCTTTATTTATTATTTCCACGTCCTTACATATATATGTGTGTGTGTGTGTGTGTGTGTGTGTGTGTGTGTGTGTGTGTTCTACATATATATGTGTTACTATTGTCAAATTGTTCAATGACACCATTTTTTGATATTCATTGCTTTTATATGTGAACATGATACCAAGAACTTGACCATTTAATGTTATTCATTATTGATACTCATTCCTTTCACCCAAGACATTTATTGTGCAAAGTGCTTATATCTAAAATATAACATTGACACTCTTTTAACCTGTTCTTCTTAATCATTGTTATTCACTTAACTTGATAACCCTTCCATTTATTCCTTCATTGCTACCCATTTAACGTATATGTTTAATGATGTATAATTAGCTCACTAAGTATTGTTATACTCACCTCATAGTTATTTATTATTTTACAGGAACAGATAATAGAAGCTACATTCCAAGTCACTTCTTCCTTCGACTTGGGATATCGAAGAGTTTATGGTAATTGTTATATCTTGTGAAGTCAAAAGGTAAACTCTTTAGAGCTCCATGGTACTGCATATACATAAGTAAATAATGCATAGGATACTATATATATAATCAAATTGATTAACATGTTATAAGCATAATAAGGTTTAGAAATAAGTGAAATGACATAAGCACATTATTAATAAGATAAGTATTATGTGATTATGACAGAAACAAAGTACATATGATTGGGAATAAGATATTGAATAGAATGTAATACAAATGAAATGGAAAAGGAATTGAAGTAAGGGTTATAGAAATATAATATATATATCATTGAACTGTGAAGATCAAGGGTATAGCATGGAAAAGAAATAAAATTTGGAATAAAATTTGTTATATAGATTATGAAAATTGATAAATGATTAACTGAATTTGACATGTCAACGAGTTCTATGTATATCTGGCGACCTTAGGTTTACTCGTGCCCTAGAACTGTTATGTCCCAAAAGTGGGATGTGACCGGTTGCTAGTAAAGTGCATAGGGTTGCATCATTTTGTAGCTGGATAATGGTAATGATGTACCTATTCTAAAGATTACAGAGTCTTGTGCTTAAATGACAAATTTCATATCTTGAAGGTAGTAGATATTATTAATCAAGCAAACTAATAAAGAGTTGTCAGTGGAGACTTCCCTTATAAGCTATCCATTTATGAGGTGAGATACTGCTTAGAGTAAGGTGCTCGTATTTGGATGAGAGATAGAGAGGAAGATGAGGCATAAGGTAGCCTATCTTGAGAGGCTCTGGGTCTGAATGTTGCAAGGAGTTGGATTAGATTGCTAAGTTGTCTTGAGACTTGCTTCTTGGAATGTCTGATTTTGTCTTGGGCTTACTTGCTTAGGGCAAATTTTAAAGTGAGTCATTTTCAATCCTTATCATATTCTAATTCTTTCTTTATTATTGTTATCATACTATGGCAACATTTATAGGGGGGTAAATAGGAGTTTAAATATTTATAATGTAAATATACAACCAGTGCAATATTAATAGAAAAAATAATAAATAAAGCAATCAAGAAGATAAAGAAAGAGAAAGCTCAACTAATTTATAGCGTTTCAAAGTATAATCATTTCACCTACATCCACTTCTCTCAATATCAAATCAATATTAAGGTTTCACTATCTATGGATTCACAGCCCAAGTCTTACAAATAGTTTTTCAAAGATTTTAACCTTTTATAATGGGATACCACCCAAAAATCACTCTAACAATAAAAGTTTCGGATTTTCAAGCCTCTCTACAACTTTAATACAAACTAGTTTTCAAAGATTTTAACCTTTTATAATGGGATACCACCCAAAAATCACTCTAACAATAAAAGTTTCGGATTTTCAAGCCTCCCTACAACTTTAATACAAACTAGTTGAAAAATATGAAATTAAATTCAAATTGCAATAACTATCACAAGCTAGTTTGAACAATAACAAATGGAATTTATGAATAAAGTGTTCAAAAGAACAAATAAATAGTATTAATACAAAATAGTTTTAATTTTGACTGAAATGAATTTTGTCAAAGTTAATTTTTCTTTAAAACTTTAAGTATTTATAGCCTTCAACTCTAAGTGAATAAATATGATCAGTTGCATTAAATGCAAAACAAACTTTAAATATTTTCTTTAATAGGCTTTAAATGCAAAACAGACTTTAAATATTTTTTTCAATGGCTATAAATTTTTATAAATTCGTTCAATGTGACATCCCAACTACGGATAACAGGCATTAAAAAATCATATACGAGCATTACATCATGGTTGTAATGGGTTTAGCATCCTATAACAGTTTTGAAAAGATCTCTCTATTGATTTTCCAAACTGATCATATTATGAGAAACGTGTATTATACTTCATAACAAACATTACTTCATGTCTTATAATGGGCTTGACCAATTTGTAACATTCTTAATTACTTATAACAAGCGTGATAATTTTTAATAGGCTTGAAATTATTACTTTATATGAATTTGGCAAATTGAATTTTCTTGTGTAACAAGCGTCATGTATTCATAATGAGTATTATGCTTTATTTCTGACAATAGCTAAGAAAACGATGATTTTAAAAGCATTTTATAAGTTAATTAAGTTTTGTAACTATTATCAAAATTATCAAGAGTCAATAATTATTATTTTTTTTAATAAATTTGACTTTGAATAAAACTTAAACTCAAAATTTTTCAACTCTGTAGACTACTCTAATACTATTGAATAAAAGGATCATTGATTTGGATTCTAATTCTTTAGCTAGGCAAGGATGGGAAGAACTTTATACCCTCCAATACATAAGATGAGGGCAGATTTACATAGAGACCAAGTCCCATTGGCGAAAAAAAATAATGACTTAAAAAGATTTTTTTTTTTTCTACCCCTTATACTTCAGAGTTACCCTACTTAAAAATTTAAATTGTTTATATATTAGTTTGCGTTTGGTCTAAAAATTGGCAAGAAAGCTCTAATAGTAGTACGTAATAATAAAAATTTTAATTGTTTATATATAAGTTCGAGTTTGGTCTAAAAATTAGAAAAAATAAAAAAAAGCTTTAATAGTAGTACTTAATAATAAAAATGAAAACAGTATGCATTACATGCATATAATGTCTATTCATAAAAAATTTTGGATTCTAATTAAAAATATTTATGAATTGACTTTGAGTTTTAAAAAAATGAAATTTTTCAAAAAATTCACCTATTTAATATATAATTTTTTTCACAAATTAATATTTAAGACCCAATTCATGAATATGTCTAATCCCACAAGAAAAAATAACCCAGAAGTAAAAACTAACTTGCTCCACTTCATTGTCATTTATATTTTGGGTATGATTAGGTATATCCCTCAATTTCAGATATCATTATTCTCTAATCCATTAGCAAGCATGATGCATTATCGTGAAATACTACAAGTGGTTGAACTTTTATGAGCTTTGTGATCTTTTCATTCAATATTTTCAATTTCTCATCATAAAAATTGTATGCCTAATTAAAACAAGAAGGTGACTTTTTTTTTTTTCTATGAAGAGTAATATATGATAGAAAGGTTGATCGATTTTAACACAAAACCTAGCAAAGATATTCAACCCAAGTTTTCAATGCAATTAAAACTATTTATTTCTTGTAAGGTATTTGAGGAAACCAAAATACAATAACATCTTTAAGTTTGGTACAACATGACAAAACATAAAGTCAGACCAACTTATAGAAGATGTTAATAAAAGTTTTTATCTTATGAGCAACTCGAGCAATATGCATATGATGTTGCATCGACTCCAAATTGGACATCAGTAATCGCTCCCAACACCATATAGAACGTTCATGTTAAGGGATAAATTCAATTCCTACAACAATTTTAATTCAATTCCTACAACAATTTTTGTTATCGTCAATAACATGTCAAATACAATTTGAAGATGTAAGAGAAGGAAATGAGGTGACAGAGAGGAATGAAAAGAGTAGATGATATAATTCTCATTTCAGAATTATTAATTTAAAAAGCAGAGTTATAATTTGAAATTTTCTTTTGTAATTAATCCTTATATAATATTGATTTTTGATGAATTTTGATCTCCAACAAAGAAATGAAGAACATACATATAATTTTTTGTGTGCAACTAAAGATGGGAGAAGTTTCATTTCATCACATTAAATTTCAATGAGAAGCAAATAAAGTTTCGATAAATCTTCTAAAATTAAAAGTCAATTTAATATATTTAGAAAATTTTGTCACAGTAAGGGGCCAAGTCACAACATGACCAAACTTACACTAGGAATTTTAAATTTTGGGAGGCCATGGCCACCTGCCAAACCCTCCTTTCGTTGGTTCATTTGTAGAATTCAAAGTCGGTACCTGGCTTCTTCACGTTGGTCCGATAACCTTTCTCAAAGTCCTTTGGAAGTATGACATACCTATTCTTGCGGACAGCATGCATGCCTGCTTCCTGACAAATAGCTGCAATCTGCAGAGTTCAAGAAAAAAAAAATTACAAAATACAGAGTTTAAAAAGAAGGCAAAATGAAAATTATAGAAAATCAAGATTTAGAAAAAGGCTCTGCAGCTATATAAAAGCAAACCCCAACTAACCTCAGCAGCACTAATTTTATCTGGCCTTGAAACATAATCCTCCAAGTCTACCTCATCACTAAGATTCATTTTAGATGTGCAAACCTGTACAAGAGGAAGAAAAAACAAACCCTTAAAATCCTTTTAACTTAAAGGCTGAAACATCAAAAGCATGTCATGAAATCCTTGGAAGGGATTCAAATAGGAGAACATCATGGATCTCCTATAAATATAAAAGTGAAGAAATTACCTGGAAAACAAGCCTCTTTTGCCGCCTATCAGGCAATGGAAATTCAATTTTTCGATCAAGCCTTCCAGGACGAAGGAGTGCAGGGTCCAAAGTGTCTGCCCGATTTGTTGCCATTATGACCTTAACATTCACTGTCTGATCAAATCCATCCATCTAAAGCGGAAGACAATTAATTCCGAGAACAGGTTATGGATCAGTTAAAAAAACTTCATCTGAACTCAACATCATTGTTTTACATGAAAAACTGAGCAGTTCCATATTCTATACTGTAAAATTTTGTTAACTCTCACCTGATTCAGAAGTTCCATCAAGATTCTTTGAACTTCTCTATCAGCTCCAGTTTGAGCATCAAACCTAGCAGTAGCAATAGCATCTACCTCATCAATGAAGATAATTGCAGGGGCATTCTCCTTAGCAAGGCGAAAGACATCACGAACCATACGGGGGCCCTGATATTGTGAAGCAACACAAATCAAGACTTCTATAAACAAAGTCATCTGACAAATGACAAATATATTTCCAACCGATAATACCTCTTTCTAATTCCAAATGCATATAAAAAAAAGTAGTTGAAACTATAATAAAAACCCACACGGTTGCTGCTCCAAAGGGGGCATTGGTTTTGTGGTTAATGAGGCCAATTGTTACTCCAACAAAATTTTATCCCCTTCAACTGTTAGTCTTTAACTGGTTAATTATTCACCCCTAAAACATGCTGAATTGTTACTTTGGAGGAGAGAGGACAATAGCTAAAAGAAGGAGAAGCTTAAGGTGGTCAAACAAGGTTTGAGGAAAACCAATGGACCAATTTTATCTTCTCTCTATCTAACCCAGATTTCTAATACTCAAATCATTCTTCTCAATCTACCATATTCAAAGTTAAAATATTAATCTCACCTGAAAACCTTTGAATCTAACACAATTAAATATCACTGGGACTCATTAGCCTTCATCTCCCAGACATGGTGGTTAGATTAACTTTTACATGCTTCACTACTAGTTCCTTAAATGCAAGGTAGTCAAAAGCTCAAGGCGCACTCAAGGCGATAGATCCTTTCATTGCCTAAGGCGCAAGGCGCTAAAAAAGCGCTCGCCGAGAGAAGCAATGTGCAAATTTCTAAGAGAACTCAATAATATATTAAAACTGCTAAAATATTAATATAATACATATATAAACAAATAAGCATATTGTTTAGGATAAAATGAAATATTGTTTAACCATTTTGATTATTTGAATTGAGAAGAGAAAAAAGGGACATGTATATAAAATAGGAGAAACAAAAAAAAAAAGTACAATATAAATTATGTAATATATAAAAAGAGACTAGAGATGAACAAGGAGGAAGAGTAGAGATAAAAGGGACTTAAACAACTGTGAATCAAGTCCATGAAATGGAAGGGTTAAAATAAATAGAAGAGAAATAACTAAAAGTCAATGGAAGAAGTAAATTTTTTTAAAAAAAAAAAAAGAGAGAGAGAGAGGAATAGTAAAAAAAATAATAAAAGGCAATACGAGGAGGACCAGAGGAGAAACATTCTTATCATAGTAAGTTTTGAAGAAATCCTATAAAGGAACAATACTATTTTTTCTCTAGTGGTGCAGGAAGTTGTGTTTGAATAAACTGTTAATTCCTCTAGCTCTTTTGAGTATTTGAGTTAAAAAAGAAGTCTAAAAGACATACAAAACCTCGAAGCATGTATACTAGGAAGTAAAAAATCTTATTTTATAACAATATCAGTGTTTCAAGTGAAATTAATAACTCCTGGGATTTATTTAGATAGGCGCACAAGGCCACCCACCAGGCGCTCACCTAAACGCAGCAGGCCCACGCCTCATTAAACGCACCTTGTCTTGGTGATTTAAAAGCGCTAGCGCCTATCCTCGATTCGCCCTAGCGCCTAGGCACGCGCCCGATGAGCCTTTAACTACACTGCTTAAATCTTTAACCTTACATCAAAAGCACCTTTTAAGTCCTGAAGTACACTATTAAACTAGAAAACAGTGCTTAAGGGATCTCAAGAAAAGCACTATCAAATTCGAATGGGAGTGCGAGGGAGTTCCATATAAAGTGTGCTCCAATAAATGCGGTCTCCTTTATGAAGACTCTGCAAAAGGTCAAACACATAGCCTTTCGGTTGCATTGCAATGGTAAAATAAAAAAAAATTGTAAATCTTTATGACATACCTCACCCAAATACTTCTGAACAAACTCAGAGCCAACAACTCTAATAAAGGCAGCAGTTGTATGATTAGCAACAGCCTTGGCAAGCATGGTTTTTCCTGTTCCAGGTGGACCATAAAGCAAGACACCACGAGGTGGATCTATTCCAATTTGTTTGTACAGCTCATGGTGAGTCAGTGGCAGCTCCACTGCCTCACGAATTTCCTGCTTTTGAATGTCACATCCTCCAATATCCTGCCAAAACGAAAATCATAGAAATGTTGAGAAGTGTTACTAAAGGATTAGAATGCAAAAAGAACCTAATAAGATACCATTCTAGAGCCAAATTGCTTCTTAATTGAGTTACAATCATTGCCCCATAAAAGCATACAATTATCTCGGATATTACTACTTTTATGAGTTTATGAAAATAGTTAAGAATAAAAACCATCAATCCTTATAAGAAATATTGAAAAAGAAAAAAAGAACGAACTGAAAATGTAATAATCATACATCTTCAAAACCTTTCAATCAAAATTATGCAACTACCAGAAATTGCATACTACCAAGAATTCACTACAATTGTTGACCAATGACGTTCTCAACACCTCATAAGCAAGTAAACCCAACTGTAAGAATGGTAACAAATCAAGTTATAATGTGATGTTCTTTTGACTGTATGGGCTCTAAGCAACAACATATCCCACAACAACATCACCATTATAAGCAAAGGAATGCAGCCAAAACAAAGATCTTTTAGGCAGTACCACTAACAAATTTAGTAAAGCTTAACTTAGCCAACAATATATTGACAATTTGGTTTTAACTTTATGAACCTTATCTGTCTTGGTTTTATTTCAAAGCTTCTTAATACAAATGATGAAAATATCTTTATGCCTATTCATTTCTAAATTATGTTATGGCCAATTATTTTTAACAACCCTAGTCTCGTTATGTTCCTCTTTAATAGTAAATATGCCCAAATATTTTGGGTTTTAACAAAACCCTTCCATTCCAAACCCTAATTTCTCATACGAGTCTTATTTTCCAATTGCAACCACCAACATCTCAGAAAGGTGACCGATTATTACTATTCTACAGCAGAAAATAATTCCAACATCTCAAAGTTCCACAAAAAATTTTCCAAGAAATTACTTGTCTCAGAAATTAGGAATCAGAAAAACCTAATCGAACTCAATCAACATTTAAAAAAAAATTCCGCAATCACGAAATTAGTAAAATTTAATTTAATAATAATAAAAAAAATAGAAAAACCTTAATTCATAGGACTTACATTATAGGTGACATCAGGTTTCTCGGACTGACTGAGTAGAGAAATGCTGGAATCAGCCTCAGGTGGCAAGACATCAACAAGGGCATTAGAATGTCGGTGAAGGGCGACAGAAGCAGAGGGCTTTAAGAGCTCCCTATTAATGGTGCTAAGAATTCTCACATAGTAATTGGAGCCGGTGGTGGAGCCGACAATTCCATTATTCTGATCGACCATCTCCATGAACTGCCCAATCACAAGTGGCACCGACTGGATCCGCTTAACCTCTTCCTGAGCGCGGAGAAGTTCGCGTTTTAAATTCTTCTGTTCGTCTTTGACATACTCCTCTTGTATGTCAATGAACTCGAGCTGACGCTGCAGGGACTTTAGGCGGCTGTAAAGGTCGTCTTCGTCGGGGTTGGATAGGTCGGCGAACGGTTGTTGGAGGTCCGATCTCGCGGCGGAAATCGGCGGCGGGACAGGTTTGGGGTCCAAAACCATTGCTGAAGAAGTCATTACGAGATAAGAAATCAAATGTTACTGATAGAACTCTGTTGCGCAGAGCTCGATTAGGTAAGGGGAATTAATTGTCATTTTAAGAAAGTGGCAGTCTCCTGTTATGGCTAACGTAGCGATTTGACGAAAATGCCCTCGCGGAATTTTTCTTCCTACCTATCATAGTTAGGATTTTTATAGGATTTTTATAAAATTATCGAGAAAATTTTTTTAAAATTTTTTTTTTATTATTACAAAAATATTTTTTCAAAAATATTATATATTTAAAATTATTTTTCAAAAATCTAATGTATATTAAATATATATAAAAAATATATTAAACATATATCAAATATATCGGACATATATCAACACAAATGCTAAAAAATATAAAATTAAAAAAAAATCATAAAAAAAATATATTTATAAAATTTTTTCATTTTTATATCCAGACAGACCAGGATAATATTGTTGGGCCTTTTTTTGATCCTAAGTTGGCCCATATTGATATGCAAACCATAAATTATTATATCCATAAGCCCATTAAATTAATTAGACCAACCATTCTAAATCAAGTTAAGAACACAGTTGTTGTCTTTGAACCCAGCACCAGTATTGTAGGAACAAATAAAAGGGGTGATTTTATGACTAATGGGTTAACCCAAACAAATGATGGTATGAAAATTAATATGGATATTTGGCCATAGAAGAACTCCTTGAAATTAGAACTTCATACCCTCTTAACATTAAAAAGGATAAATTGTGTGTCAAGATGAATACAAAGCCAAAGAAAGATTATATTCCAACGAGTGTGGCTATGGAAACTATTATGGGTAGCCTCAATTTGGAGAATGGAGATAGTAGCGGTACAATTGACAGGGATGGACTGAGCTTGAAATATGGTGACTTTGGATATGACTAATTTCATTTATTCTATGATTTATGGACTTTCCTACTATGGTTTGGAATTGTCAGGGAATTGCTAGTAGGAAATTTCAAAGGACCTTTCGGGATTATGTTTTAAAGTATAGAATAAAGTTGCTTGTTTTGCTAGAGCTTGGACTCAGTGGGATGAAGGTTGACCAAGTTATTCAGAAGTTGGATTTTTCATGGTCACATCGGGTGGAAGCAATTGGTTTCTCAAGTGGCATTTGGTTGCTTTGGAATGATGAGACTCAAGTTACTGTTTTGAAAAATGATTTTCAATTCATTCATTCTAAAATTGAGGCATTTGGTCAAGAATCTTTCCTTCTTCTTTTTTGTTTATAGCAGTCCAAATCCTATGATTAGGAAAGCCCTCTAGAATAAGTTGAACGTAATTTCTTGTTGTATTTTTGGCCCTTGGCTTGTTACTGATGATTTCAATGTTATCCTTTGTGATAATGAAAGGAAATGGGGAGTGACTCATCGGTCTGGGGCATGTAAATTGTTTAGGAGTTGTTTTGATAGGAATGCTTTGCATGACCTGGGCTTTATTGGTCCACGATTCACCTAGGCTTATGGTATTTTGCTTGAGAGATTAGATCGGGTTGTGTGTAACAATGCATAGCAATACAAGTTTTCGGATTCAATGGTGGCCCACCTGCCTCACATCCAATCTAATCACCGATCTATTGTAATCAAAACATGTTTTGGTAAAAGCTTTTCAGGTTAGAATAAACCGTTTCGCTTCCTAGCTCCATGGTTGGCTCATGAAAATTTTGGAGAGTTTATACAAGATAATTATGTTGAGGAACGTAGTATCAACAATTCTCTCTTAAATCTCCAAAGCAAGCTTACCACTTGGACTAAGGATTTTTTAGTAACATTGTCAAAAGGAAAAATCGAGTTTTGGCAAGAATTAGTGGTATTAAGAAATTATTGGTGTAACATCCTAGAGTTTTGACACAGTTGTTAAACAATTTTCTTAAATATAGGCCCAAAAATACCGAAAATAATTACTCAGCCTAAAGAATTAATACAATCTCAAATCTAAAACTATTTAATCCAGACACATGGATAATAAAATATCAAAAATAATGTTATTTATTAGTAAAAAGAAAGAATGAAAAAGTGTTATGGATAATGGAAAATCAATAGAATGGAAAAACCATAAATAAGTGTAACTTTAGGGGTATTTTTGGAAATCCATTGTCTAAAACTCAAAATTGGACCCATAGCAATATTAAATAATAGAATAGCCTAAAATAAGTTATTTCACTCCCTACACTGCTATTTGATTCCAAACAAAAATAACAAAATTAATTACAGAAAGTTATCAGGTAAAAGTGCAAATAAGCATAATTTGAGGGCTTATGTGCAAACATCCAAAATTGGGCATATAAATACCATACCTTAGATTTTTTTCTCACACTATTTCATCTTCTTCCTTCTTTCTCCACCATGGCCGAAACTCTTAAGCTCAAAACCCATCCATTTTTCAACCAAATTTCAAAGAAAAACTAAAGAAAAACATAATTCCTACCTTATTTCATCAAAATTTCATTAAAACAACAAAAGGAAAATTGTGATTTTTCATCAAGAAGATTGAAGCCACTTCATCATCATAGGGTAAGTTGATGTTTTCTTCTATTTTATGGTTTAGATAGATGATTTAAATGATGAATAAGTTAGTTTTAGCAACCAATTGCATCGATTAACACTAATTAAATAAAAATCCCAATTTGAAACCCTAATTGCTTTATGTATGAACCCAAATGTGAAATTAGTGTTCTATAATTATTAATTTAGCTATAATATGTCTTAATGTAGCCATTAGATGCTAAATTAGAGATTAGTTTGGTGTAGAATCAAAGTTTGAGGCAAAATGTTCATATTGCCTCTTATAAGAGAAATTAGAGTTCAAGGTGGACTTTTTGCTATCTAAGCCTTTAGGTGAGTTTATTAAACTTCATTTTATATTTCTTTCATGTTAGATTGAATTATGAAAATTGATTGTGAAAATCACCCCTTGGCCTAACCCAAAGTTCCATTTTTCCCTTTGAAAATGTTCTTGTTTTACCTTGATTTCTCACTTGAAATTGATCCCTAAATTGTTGTTTATCTTCATATTTGAAATGTTGATCAAATTGTCCACATTATGAACACTTGAATTGATATTTGGGCATTAACAAATTTCCACCAAAACCATGTTTAATTGTTGCTTAAATGTTGCATACCATATGTTCGATAAAATGCCTAAATGAAATTTTCTCCATTTGTTACATTGGCCAATGCCATTGTCTCCAGTGACATTGTCTTGCCAATGGCGCCAACGCAAATGGCATTGGATGACCATATTGTTCATTGACCTATATTTTCTTACCATGTTCATTGTATTACTTATTATTGCTGACAACACCGATATATTGACTTATTGCTTTACTGATTGAACTCGGAATGTAAATATTATTTCCTACACTGTTATTGTATCATGTTTATTGATACTGTTCCATTAGTGAATATATTGTTTGCATTACCTATTTATATATGTGTTTGACAGAACTACCTTGTCACGACCCGTTTTTGGATCGCGACAGTCCTAGATACGGAAGATGCTAATGGCGACCAGCACCCGTAGAACCCAGTATCACATGTATAATCTATAACCATCAATTAATTATTCATTTTACTTAGTTATCATCTATTCTATTATTCTGCAATTCTTACTACAAATTGGTGCAGTTGAATGTAACAGTTATACTAACATGCCATATACTCATCATATACCATCAAATATCATCAGATACATAAATATATACATGTTCATTTCCTATCTAACCCATACATACCCCATGGAGCAGCTAGATTATGAACATAAAAAATAATATAAAATTCAGAATATATACATCAGAAATAGCTAGCAGAAATCCTCGGATGACAGACAACAGGATTTTATAATCTACTCCTCTCCTAAAATGGGTAAACAAAGAAAATGTGAGTATATAAGATACTCAGTGAATCTATATGCATCAACAAATAAACAATAGGTAATAATGGAACAATGGTTCTAATAGGTCAAGATATCAATATACAGAATTAGTAACAGGTTACAGAATAATCAAGAATATAGCATAGGCTCGGTGTCATATAGAAAGATAGATAAAAGGATGGACTGTATGAAAATATACAATCTCCAGTAGAATCAGTATGAACTATATGCGAACATACAGTCTCCAGTAGCATATCAGTATCAATGAGTATAAGACTGACCAGGTCTTATGGCCAGGACTATAACTCCTCCTAGATAGGGCACTAATAATACAATGTGCACATCGCTGACAGTATTTTCCCACTATCTTGTCGAAGCGGTAGCTCTGTCAAGCCACATTAAGATCAATATAAGGAAGCAACATATCAATGGACACCATTATGCAATAATGGTATCCTCCATATCAATAAGCTCTATATCAGTTAATCAATTATTAATAAGATCAATGGCATTGCTATATATGATATATAATCAAAGGCAATTGGTTTGGTAATCAACAAAGACATGGAACAAAAGTTGGCTCGGCAAAGGAAAACAGTAGGCCAATTGGCTTGCTAACGTCACTGGTGACAATGGCATTCAAATGGTAGGCCTATGGAATGCCAACAATATGCCAAAGACAAAATGAACTAGGCATTTTCACAAACACTTGGTGGACATACAATGGCAAGCCAATTGGTTAGGTTACGGTGCAAATTTGACTTGCCCATTTGAATCAATAACAAACCACATTTGCAACAACACAATAGGTATCAAAGAAACAAGATTAAACAACATCAAATGGATCAAATGGCTATGGAATTCAAGACAAAAATCAAGCAAAATACAAGGGCATGAATAGTAATTTCAATTCGGCCAAAGATGAGCTTTCAAGGTAGGTTTCCAATTTCAATTCCAATACAATAGGCATGTTAAAGGATGCATATAAGACTCACCTAACCTTCCAAGTTGCTTTGGAAAATTCAATTCCACCACAATTCACCAATGGAGCTAAATAGCACAACTTTGTCACAACTTGTGTTCTACATCAAATCAATCACTAATTAGTTGTCTATTAACCACTAATTGCTATATTCTAATATCAATTAACATAAATTAATAATAAATCATTAAGCTCATTTATTTGATTAGCTTTGTCAATGATAGTAGTCAGAGATGTGAACTCTGTAGCAATCAAGGCATTGTGAAGTGAGGCATGTAATCTTCTTCTGATTCTGGTAAACAAGTCCGCCTCGGTAGGATCAATATGCATAGCATATCTACTCAATCTAATAAATTTCTCAGCATACTCATCAATAGTTTTGTTACCTTGCTCCAGTTGTTCAAACTGAATCAGGTTTCTTGTCTTTACCCCTTCGATCAAAAACTCATTAAACAATCCCTGTCTAAACTATGCCCAGGTGGGAGGATGATCACCATACAATCTGGGCTTCATACGTCTAGAAAACCATGTCTAAGCTTTCCCTTTTAGAAGCAATCCAACCAACTCAATTGCTCTTGCATCGGAGCAAGGTAGTCTCTTAACCACCTTTTCAATCTGCTTTAGAAAATCAATCAGCTCGTTGCCTCTATCACCTTTGAACTCTGGTAGATTTAACTTTAGAAAATTAAACATAGTTACTCTGCCCTCATTAATAACTCCGTGGGCTCCCTGTACAGTAGGCTCACCAAGAAACACTGCTGGCTGTACTAGAGCTGGTGCAAGAGCAACATGTACAGCAGCTGGTGCAACCAGAGGTGGCACTAGAGGTGCTGCTGGATTAATACACAATAAATTGGTTGTTGTTTGCAGTAATAAATTTATATCAACTCATATTTATAGTCCTCAGCCTAAAAAAGCTATTTGGGTCATTAAATGAGCATTTAATGCAAATCAGAATTATTCTAACGACTATATTTTTTGCCATAATTCAAACAGTAACGGGCATTACACAATCTGTAGCGGGCGCCACTGATTCTCCAAAGACTTCAAGATGCCTCTGTGTATTCTGAGCTTTCTTAGTAGCAGTTGTGTCACGACCCACTTTTGGGTCACGACAATCTTAAGGCACGGGTAGACTTAAGGTCACTGAAAACCCATAGAATCCATGAACAATCCATTTATCAACCATTCAATCAATATTAACTCATTCATCAATACATAAATCCCATTTATTACTTATAAATTTTACATAAATTTTGCCAGAGTTAACTTTGTAATTTTAATCTTAATTCCGACCCAAAATCGGGTCTTTCAAAAATGACATAGCTTGTACTAAAAATTATTTTTGCACTCCCAATAATTTGCCTTCCTTAACCCTCAACTTCACAATTTTATAGATGTGCATAGCACCTCTAAATCTCTTTTAAAACATATGAATTTCATTTTAGCAATATCAGTATCACTATCATTATCATTAAGCATTGCACATTATAGTCATTCATTACTAAACTTTAATAACAAATCACATTACATTTTAACATCACTTAAATGTCAATTACTTCACTGTTCATATATCACTATAGTACTTAATCATCTAATTATATGCAGTACCATGGAGCTCTAAGAATTGTCACTAATGACCTTTAACAAATACAATTCTATCTCGATATACGTGACATACCAAGTCGGAAAAGAAATTGACTTGGAATTAGCTTCCTCTTATCTCATCCCTGTAAAAATTATAAACCACTATTTGGTGAGTATAAAATACTCAGTGAGCATGTATACATTATTAAATATGAGATATAAGCATATAATAATAAAAGATATCAACGGTAAGCAATAAGATATAAGTTTGGAATAAATGAACAGCTTTGTCAAATCTCATGTAAATAGGCCAATGGAAATCAATAACAATATCCAGTATTCATTAGAAACATTATGGTGCATTGGCTTTCGATCGATACACATGGGTTTACTTGTCAATCAATACACAAAAGGCATTTCAATATCAATAGCAATCAATAAATATGGATAAATTTCAATCTTTAGGAATATCAAAGAATGATCAACAATAACAAATGGCATTTAATCAAGAAGGAAATATGTTTATCGGGTCAACATATCATGGCATGAATATGATGTATACATTACTCACCTTAGCTTATAACTTGTACATTTCCCTTTTCCTTTATCTTTGATTCTTTGCCTTATCTTTTATGGTACCCATCACGTCTCTTATTCATTCTTGACTCTACATATCCAATTAATTTCCATTTAGATACTGTTTAATATAAACTTACATTACTTATACTTATATTAAAGAAAATTCCTCAAATTTCCAAGTTACTAGGGTTTTTCTGTGCAAAATTCTTTACTGGCAGCCTGTGTTCCATTACTTATATCTCTTTCTAAAATTATCCAATTATTTTAATTCTTATTCCTAATTAAAATTAACATATAATTTTATAACATATCCAAATTTCACATTAAACTCATTACTACACAATTTATGATGTTAATTTAAACTTACTGTTACAACTAGTCCTGCTGCCTACATTCTGCCTACAAGTCTTATTCTGACAGATACTGTTCTTTTGCTAATAACATAATCAATACTTAAGAAATTATTATAATTCCTTTTCCTATTGAAAATAGACACATAAAATTATAACATATCCAAATTTTATAATTTTTGGATCACTAAACAATTATTAGTGAATTTCCAAAGTTAAATTACTGCCCTGAAATCTTTATCCAAATAGACTCCGTTTCCATGCCTATATTTAATTCCGTGATCATCCAATTACAACAAAATTTTTCAGAAATTTATATAACATATAAATGAACATTTTTTATGTTTAACACTTTCTCTAATTCAGAATTTAAGGTCTTTATATTAATATAAATCTATAACCTATATTCTGTTAAACAGTTATTCTGAGCAGTCTACACTTATGATTTAATATCTTATAAAACAAAAATTTAATTTAAAAACAATTTTAAATGATTATATATAAGATATAAATGAACACTTTTTATGTTGGACACTTCTTCTAATTCTGTCTCTAACGGTCTGTACAATAAAAACACAGTAGCATTTTCTAGAAAACCTAATTCTAGGCCAGTCACAGTTTTTACCCAATAACTTTTTTCTCACTTTGAATTTTACAAATTTCTTTTATAGACATCTAACTAACATATTTATCTACAACTTTTATGTTTTAACCATCTTCAAATTCAGTCATTGAAATTTTGGAATAATAGCTATAATTTACTGTCATAAAACAGAATTCAGAAACTATATAAACCCTAGCTAATTCTTTGCATTTTTAACTTAAATCAATTAATTTACTACTTCATTAAACCATAACTTACACAAATTCAATTAAAAGAATGAGTTTAAGAACAATACCTCAAATCAAAATACTTGAATCCCACTTCATTTTGCTCCACCAAAAGCCTGAACACAATTTTTCTATTATATTTTCTTCATAAAGCTTCTTCTTCAATTTCCTATCTAGTTTTGGTTGATTCTTTGGAAAGGTTGGAAGACTTATTTCTATGGCATTTTCCTTCTTACGATTTGGCCACCACCTTTCTCGTTTCTTATTTCCATTCTCTTCTTATATGTACTGTCACAACCTAATTTTTAGACTATGACGGTCCCAGGGTACGGGAAATACCAAGGCAACCAGTACCTCGAAGAACCCATTCTTTTACTTTAACTTCACTTTTACAAACTAATAATGACATTAACACTTATTCCTTAAACATATGATACATTTTAGGTAGTGATTTTTTTTTAAAATAACATAAGATTCTTTACATTAAAACTGACAGAGTTTCCTTTATAACTCTGACTTAATCTTTACGTAAGAATTAAAGATTTACACTTCCAATAAACATACATCCCCTTATAGCCTCCATTAATCAACACAACTCAATAAACATTTCAATAATTACATTTACATCTCATATCATATATATACATCATTTATATTCTCATATCAGATTTAGCTGACACTTTGATTATATTAAAACATTAAACTCCTAATCAAACCAAATCCTATATAAATTATACCAAGGAACTTCTATACACTGGAGTAACCTTAATACATACATCTGAGATCCAAGGCTGAAGATAACATAGCCAATGGATATCTGCCTCACTGAGGTCCTGAAAACATTTAACAACTTTGGGGTGAGTATAAGATTATACTCAGTGAATCTAAATATATGAATACGCAATATAATTCATGAAAAGCCACATCTATCCATTAATGATCTGTAAATAATAAATAACTATTATTGGAATAGTGAAATATATATAATGATCCATAATGCATATAATATAACAGGTATAAATTATCTATAAACATATTATAATATAATACTGCACTTTTACTTCATTTCTCTACTTTCACACTTCCATATTTCCATCCCACACACCAATTATATATTTCCATCCCACACACCAATTACATACTTCTATCCCATACACCATTACATATTTCCATCCAAACACACAAATTACATAAGGGTGATCAATCCTTATGGCATAGAGAATTTCACCCTCTCTAGTAAAGGTCCAAGAATATATATATATCAGTGTGCACAGTGCTGTTATAACATTATATGCAAATGTTCCATATAGTATGAATGTATTCATATTAAGTCTCAAATATGACTATAATGGTGACAAATAGTATTACAAAGATCAAAGAAACAATATTGCATAATATGAAAATTTTGGTCTCCGGGGCCCAGTTGCGCCAGCGCAGCTGACACCCCTAAATTACGGGTTTGTTTCTCATTTTTCAGGCACTTTCTGGTTTTCCTTGAAATCAATATTTTCATGACAATTTATTTATACCAATGATAAATATATACATATAATAATCAATTAGGCCTGATTAAACATCAAAAAGCCTTCTAGAATAAATTTTATACAAAGTCAAAGTTTAGGTCAGTTTTCGACATTTTGACAGTTATATTTTAGGTCATTTTAGCAAAACTGCCCAAAAGTAGATCATTAATGGTTTTCAATCAAGTATATCATTTTATATGCATAAATGCATGACTTATGAATTAATAATGCATGATACATATATATAGACTCACCTCAAACAAAACTTCAGATATTACCCCAACAAACCTAGTTGGGGCCCGTGACTCGCCATTAGCGGCTCTAACTCAGGAAGTTTCTCCTATATTAATTAAATTACTCCGGTAAGACTTATACTCAATACATTTCACATTAAAATACATATCAAAGCACATCACAAACATAAAGCATATATACTATACTCCATAGACTCTATAGTACACAATTGACACTTTTCATTCCTTTATGCATCAAATGCAATTCCATCACCACATTTCATTCACGTTTCATATGTTCATAACTATAATGCCAAATTAAGAACTCATACACACTTTGTTCATCTGTTTATATCAAACATTCACCAAATTCCAAATATGCTTTCCAAGTACTTATATCAATCAACATTTCCATATTTGAACTTATACACTTACATCATTTATACTATTAAACTATATTCAAACCTTACTTTCTCAATTGCATTAGCCTAACACATTGAACTAATAAAGTCTATATGGCTCGGCCTAAATGAATCTCTCTCCATTCATCCATTTTTCAACACCAATCAATCATACAACATTTATATACATCAATTACACATCATTCAAGCCTTTAAACCTATTAATCATCAAAACACAAATCATCATTCAAGCACCTTAAGTTTCGGCCCAAATGGAACTTCATCCAAATTAATTTCCTTCCATCAAAGGATCACTAATTCATGTTAAACACATCAAATACACATCATTTGAGCAAAAAGATCCATCAAAACAACACTTTGATTCATATTTCTTCCTATTAGGGTTTTCTTCCATCTTTTGATTTTTTCTTCCAACCAAAACACATTTTTGTTACTAATTAACATGAAAGAACATCTTAAGAACATAATTAAACCAAAAGAATGGTAAAATCACTTACTCACCAAAAGTTCTTAAAAAACTTTCAAGTTTTGATTCTTTACTTTTTCTTATTTTTCCTTAAAATCTAAAGCTATATTTGTTTTAAAATGATGGAATTAACAAGTTTAGATCACAAAATGAAAGAAAGCAATAAGGTTTGGTGTTCATCAATGGTGGCCGAAACCTATGGATGAAGAAAGAGAAAGTTTGGTTGGTGTTTTGGCTAAGAATGGTGAAGAGGTTGTAAAAATCAATTTAAATATTAATGGCATAATCCTATACTTTGAGCTTATAGTAAAAATTGTGAAACCTAGCTTACTAACAATTCATTTCTTCATCTTCTCATCCAATGGTTTGATTTAGGTAAGCCTAAAATGATACCATAGGTTTGCATACACCATATAAGTCCATATTTCAAAGGAAAAGACTAATTTACCCTTAGTTCAAATTTGATTCTTATCCGAGCAACTTTGCCTGGAATTATTTTCTACCGAGTTTAATTCTCCAACAAAATTTCAAATAAATATAATATCATCATTTTCATGTCCTAATATTCTTTTCTACCTTCAAATATAATATTAATTTCCATAAACTCGAAGGGGGTGTG
Organism: Aleurites moluccanus; assembly: GCA_948193065.1. Classification (NCBI taxonomy): domain Eukaryota; kingdom Viridiplantae; phylum Streptophyta; class Magnoliopsida; order Malpighiales; family Euphorbiaceae; genus Aleurites; species Aleurites moluccanus. Next base: position 6,059 of record CANXYC010905730.1, on the reverse strand, counting down.
AAATGACCATTTTGCCCTCAGTTCACTAAAAATTTAATTTTTCTCGATTTCTTCCTAACAACCTTTAAACTACTTTTATATATATAATACTTCCTAAATCATGCATATATATTCAATTTAAGCATAAACATACAATAATATACAACTTTCAAACAAAAGAAAGATCTCCTAGGTTTACCCTTTATGGTTCTGGTTCTAAGCTTTAACTGAAGTGTTACATTCTACCCCCCTACAATTAAATTCTTACTCGAATTTACTTTAATGCAATAGAGTAGAATAAAAACCTGACTCATGAAATAGGTAGGGGGTATTTGTGTCTCATCTCAGTTTCACTTTTCCAAGTACATTCCTCTACCATCCTATTTCTCTATAAGGCTTTAACCAGAGGAATGCTCTTATTGCAAAGATGTCTTATTTGCTGATCAACAATTTCAACTGGCACTTCTTCATAAGCTAAATCTTCATTTACCTCTACATCATGAATTTGAAGAATATGAGATGATCTGATATATATTTCCTCAACATAGAAATATGAAAAACTGAATGTACATGTCCCATATTTGGAGGTAGTACCAATCTGTAGGACACATTTCCTACCCTGTCTAGAATCTCAAAAGGACCAATATATCTAGGTGACAATTTCCTTTCTTCCCAAATCTCATGACTCCCTTCATTGGTGAAATTTTTAGGAATACATGGTCACCTACACTAAACTGCACATCCTTCCTCTTAGGATCAGCATAGCTCTTCTGTCTATTGAAGGCAGTCTTAATTCTTTCTTTAATAATGGGCACTTTTTTCATTGTCTCTCTAATCAGATCAGGGCCTTCTAACTGCTTTTCTCCAGGTTCCACCCAACATATAGGAGATCTGCACTTCCTCCCATTCAGTGCCTCATATGGTGCAATATCAATTGTGGAGTGGTAACTGTTGTTATAAGCAAATTCTATCAGCGGTAGATAGTGATCCCAACTATCCTTATAATCCATTACACAGAGTCTCAACATATCTTCTAAAGTCTGAATAGTCCTCTCTGATTGTCCATTTGTCTGTGGATGAAATACAGTACTGAGATATAGTTTAGTACCCAATGCCTCCTAAAATTTCTACAAAAATCTAGAAGTAAACTAAGTACCCCTATCAGAAATGATCACTAATGGCACACCATGTAATCTGACAATCTTATCAACATACAGCTGGGCATACTGAGCTACTGTATAGGTGGTTTTTACTTCTAGAAAATGAGCTGATTTAGTCAACCGATCCATTACCACCCAAATAGAATCATAGCCTTTCTGTGTCTTTGGTAATCCAACCACAAAATCCATAGCTACCTGTTCCCATTTCCATTCTGGCAATTGAATCTCCTGAAGTAAAACAGATAGCTTTTGATGCTCTATCTTAACTTGCTGACAGGCTAAACAAGTAGACACAAACTTAGATATATCCCCTTTTATATTAGGCCACCAATAATGCTTCTTCAAATCATGATACATCTTTGTCACTCCAGGATGAATAGTGTATGGAGAATAATGGATCTCCTCCATAATCTGTCTTCTTAATCCAACACAGTCAGGTACACACAACCTGTCATTACATTTCAATACATTGCCCTTAACTGTAAACTCAGGAGCCTTATCTTCTCTAACTAACTTCATAATCTTCATTAGCTGTGAATCTTTACTCTGGGAATTCTTTATCTCATCTAATAACAATGGTTTAAGTTGAAATTGTGCTATCAACACCTGTTCCTGCCCCTGTAATTCAAAATCCAGGGTTAATCCCATTGCTACCAATTCCCTAAACTCATGCACCAAAGGCTTCTCAGTAACTGTCACATGTGCTAAACTACCCATAGATTTTCTACTAAGTGCATCTGCTACTACATTAGCCTTCCCTGGGTGATACAAAATCTGACAATCATAATCCTTTAGCAATTCAACCCATTGTCTTTGTCTCAAATTTAATTTTTGTTATTGTAGTAGATACTGAAGACTCTTATGATCTGTATGTATTTCACGTTTCACCTTATAAAGATAATGTCTCCAAATCTTCAAAGCAAAGATCACTACTGCCATGCTCCTCCTTACCCTTAGAATAGATAAGAATATTATCAATGAAGACAATGATAAACTTATCCAAATAGGTCTTGAACACTCTGTTCATCAGATCCATAAAAGCTGCAGGCATTAGTCAACCCAAATGGTAATACCAGGAATTCATAATGTCCATATCTGGTTCTGAAAGCAGTTTTCGAAACATGTTCCTTCTTAATCTTCAATTGATGGTATCCTGATCTCAAATCAATCTTAGAGATGTCCCATCTTTCTTTTTTACAAATAACACTGGAGCTCCTCAAGGTGAACTATTAAGTCTGATAAACCCCTTGTCAAGCAATTCCTGTAACTGTACCTTCAATTCCTTCAATTCTGGTGGTGCCATTTTGTATGGAGGAATGGATATTGGATCTGTACCAGGATACACTTTAATCTCAAATTCTATCTCCCTTTCTAATGGCAATCCTAGAAGATCTGTAAGAAAAACATATGAAAACTCATGTACTACTAGAATATGCTCCAATTCCTTAGATACCTTTGCAGTATCTACTAATGATGCCAAATAAGTGATGCACCCTTTCTTTAACAATCTCTGTGCCTCAATAGCTAAGATAAACCCTGACATTTTCCTATTTTTCTCCCCCTAAAAAATAAACTTTTCTTGCCCATCCAGTCTAAATTCTACTTGTTTCAAAGAGCAATCAATAATAGCTCTATATATAGTTAACCAATCCATACCCAAAATCACATCAAACTCCAGTACTGGTAACTCAATCAAGTCTGCAAGTAACTCTCTATCAGCTATCCTCATAGGACAATTTCTATATCTATAACTCACAACTACATTCTTCCCCAACGGTGTAGCTACTTCTAATGGCATTAATAAAGATTCCCTAACTAACCCCATTTTCCTAGCAAACACAGAAGATACAAAAGAGTGTGTGGCACCAGAATCAAACAATGTGTATGCCTTAATATTATGGATAGGGACCATACCTACTAAAGTATCATGTAATCCCTGGGCCTGCTGTGGAGTCATAGCAAAAACTCTTCCCTGACCTTGCCCTGCTGGTGGTTATGCTGCTAGTTGACCCTGTCCTGTTGGTCTACCTCTACCAGCTCCTCCTCTACTCATCTGTATAGTAGGCTGAGATACTACTGAACTAGTCTGCTCTGAAACTCTCACAAGACACTTCCTCAAATAATGGCCAAACTGTCCATATTTAAAACATGTCCCTGCTTTAGCCTTACATTCTCTAGCATGTCTCTTTCCACAGTGCTCACATAGAGGTATCTCTGTAATCTGCTGCACTGGTCTATTGGATCCTCTAGAATACACTGGGGTAGGTGGTCTTATCCTGCCTCCTCTAGAATAATCCCTCCTCTGACTTCGCACTGAGGGTGTTTGAAACTGCCTCTGAGTAGGCCTAACTATACCAATATGAGATGATCCCCCTCCATATCTAGGGAACTCTCCTTCTCTCCTCCTCTTTCTCAAGTTTTTCTCTGACCTTTCTTCCTTATATTTGATGTCCATCTATGCTGCTGCATCAATAATCTGTCCCAAAGAAGTATACTGTCCAACTAATAGTATGTTATGCAGTGAAGCATGTAGACCTCTCCTAAAACAACCAATCAAGTTTGCCTCTGTAGGTGTTATCTGCTTGGCATACTTACTCAACCTCCTGAACTCTCTAACATTATCAGTGACACTAAGATTCCCCTGTTTTAGTTGCTCAAATCTCATAATATTTATGTCCCTAATTCCTGCTAGTAGAAATTCATCCATTAACTTTTGTTTAAATTCTTCCCAGGTGATCGGGTTATTACTATGAATATTAGCATCAATGTGCTCATCAAACCATATAGAAACATTCCCCACAAATAATAAACCTACCAGCTCAATAATCCTAGCATCTGAACATGGTAGCTTCCTGACAACTCTGTCCACCCTCTCAATGAAGTCATTGGGGTCTATACCATACTCCCCAGAATAAGTAGGTAGCTGTAACTTCAGAAACTCTGTAGTACTAACACCACCCTCAGGTATAATTCTACGATTTCTTACCCTTCTTTGCTCAACTGGCACTCTTTCTGGCACTGGTGGTATCTCAGGCTGTATAACATGCTGAATAGGTGGTGGAGGTGGCTGTAGTACTGTTGCTGCCTTTACTGGTATATGTGCCTGTAACATCTGCATCATTTCCTGATTTCTCCTTAACATTTCCTGCCTAAAATCCTACATTTCCTGTCTCAATGCAGTTTCACCAATATTACTCCCCTCTGTACATTGCCGTGATCAAGGTGGTTCAAGACTAATCCTCTCTGCCTGTACAGAAACATCAGTGCCTACCTCAAGCTCTCCACTATATGCTCTATTCTGACCCTCCAATTCAGGTATATCACTTTTATTCACACTTCTCGACACATCTGCATATTGTTTAAATAAACCAACAATTTACATAACATAAAGGAATATTCATACTACAGTTTCAAAGAATTTAAAACAATGAGGATAACATCTAACTTAGATGATACACGAATTCTTATGTTCCTCGGTATTTACTCTATTACTAACATATAACATTACAGGTTTGCTAGACCTTTAGCTTTGATACCAACTTTGTCATAGCCTAATTTTTAGACTATGACGGTCCTAGGGTACAGGAAATGCCAAGGCAACTAGTACCTCAAAGAACCCATTCTTTTACTTTAACTTCACTTTTGCCAACTAATAATGTCATTAACAATTATTCCTTAAATATATGATACATTTTAGGTAGTGAATTTTTTTAAAATAACATAAGATTCCTTATAGAAAAACTGACAGAGTTTCCTTTATAACTCTGACTTAATCTTTACGTAAGAATTAAAGATTTACACTTCCAATAAACATACATCCCCTTATAGCCTCCATTAATCAACACAACTCAATAAGCACTTCAATAATTACATTCACATCTCATATCATATATATACATCATTTATATTGTCATAGCAAATTTAGCTGACACTTTGATTATATTAAAACATTAAACTCTTAATCAAACCAAATCCTATATACATTATACCAAGGAACTTATATACACTGGAGTAATCTTAATACATACATCTGAGATCCAAGGCTGAAGATAATGGAGCCAATGGATATCTACCTCACCGAGGTTCTGAAAACATTTAACAACTTTGGGGTGAGTATAAGATTATACTCAGTGAATCTAAATATATGAATATGTAATATCATATATGAAAAGCCATATCTATCCATTAATGATCTGTAAATAATAGATAACTGTTATTGGAATAATAAAATATATATAATGATCCATAATGCATACAATATAATAGGTATAAATTATCTGTAAACATATTATAATATAATACTATACTTTTACTTCATTTCTCTACTTTCACACTTTCATATTTCCATCCCACACACCAAATATATATTTCCATTCCACACACCAATTACATACTTCCATCCCATACACCATTACATATTTCCATCCAAACATACCAATTACATAAGGGTGATCAATCCTTATGGCATAGAGAATTTCACCCTCTCTAGCAAAGGTTCAAGAATATATATATATATTAGTGTGCACAGTCCTGTTATAATATTATATGCAAATGTTCCATATAGTATGAATGTATTCATATTAAGTCTCAAATATGACTATAATGGTGCTAAATAGTATTACAAAGATCAAAGAAATAATATTGCGCAATATGAAAATTTTGGTCTTCGGGGCCCAGTTGCGCCAGCGCAGCTAACACCCTTAAATTACGGGTCCGTTTCTCATTTTTCAGGCATTTTCTGGTTTTCCTTGAAATCAATATTTCCATGGCAATTTCTTTGTACCAATGATATATTTATATATATATATATATATATATATATATATATATATATATATATATATATATATATATATAAATATAAATGTTTTTTTTATAAAAAAAAAAAAGAGAGATAATAAATTTGATATAAAAACTAAG
>CANXYC010905690.1:0-16850 GCA_948193065.1 Aleurites moluccanus | reverse complement strand
AAAAAAAATAACCAAAAAAAAAAAAAAAAAAAAAAAAAAAAAAAAAAAAAAAAAAAAACCTTAAAATAACTTGAATTTAATTCATTTACAATAAGTTAATATGCAAATTAATATTAAATGTGTTAAGTGTTAATAAATATAACATAATTTTTTAGATCGTATTTGAATTTGCTGGAAAACTCTAACTTCAAGTACTTTACATTGTCTTATAAAAATGTGCATAATTCTTAGTTCTTACATATTATTTAGAAAATAAAAAAAAAATCATCTCATTATTCTCTTTACAAGCCAAGAAAAAAAATTTATATTAAAATATATTTTAATTTAATAAAATAAAAATTAGATTTACATTATTATAAAAAAAATCATTATTTTAGAAAAAAATAAATTAACAATGACTTTCTAAAAATTTTAATGAATACTTATATATTTGATTTTGATTAGTTTAATTTCTAAAGTTATTTTATACTTCGTCTGACTCAAAAATAATTGTCCTAATTTTCTTTTTGATATGTCGCAATTCAATTGTCTCATTTTCTAATTTAAACTATATTTTACATTAACATTCTAATAATATCCTCGTATATTTGGTTTTATATAATTAATATAAACTTTAAAAAAATAAGAATATTTATTATCTTTTGAAAAATAAGGGGATGATTGTAATTAATTAGGAAAAATATATTAAAATAATAAAGAAAGTATATGTACTTAATTAGGAGAGAGTAAATGTTAAAATATTTTATAAAAAAATTTCTTAATATTTATGTATTTTATAATTAGAATATTTATTTTGTGATGGTGGAGTAATAAATAATAAAGATAAAGTGTATGTTTTATTAAATTTAATAGATTTTTTAATAATTTATAATTGTTAAAATAAATACATGAACATCTCTCTAAAAATTTTAGATTTGAAAAATAAAAACTCCTATCTCTTTAAATATTATTTAACTCATTAATTTTGACATATTATTTTAATCTCTCTCATATTTTAAAAACAAATTATATCCCCTTTGATTTTATATTATTATACTCTTTAAATTTTGGTTAGTATGTTTTGATTTTTTATAAAATAGTAATTAATAAAAAAATACAAAATATATAATATAAAATCACACGATTTGATATGTAATTATGGATTGTATTGGGTTGATTTTAATTTCTTCATAAGTTGGATTGGATGGATAAATTTTCCATCCGCAATTTATGAGTTGGATTGAATGTAATAGCAAAACCGTACCAATCCAACTCGCAAAAACCTTTAGCCAATTTAAATAATTCAAGCAGTAGCCATTTTAACAGTCGTTACACTTGTGTAATGCTCCTAACTGCTTGTAATGCCATTGACAATTTTGTAATGCCCTTGATAAAACTTTCAAGATTTAGCCTCATAACGGCCATTACCATCTGTAATGATCGTTATGGCACAAGATAATAAGAATCCACGTACTTACTTAAAACCGTAATGAACATTTTAATTTATTATTCCTCTTGATTTTTCTCTCAACTTTTTTTCAAATCAGTCGAATCTCACTATTTTCAACCAATTTCACCTTAAATATCATTCATTTGTTAAAATGTCAAAGACTAAGAATGTGGGTCACAAAGGAAAGGGACAATCTTTTGGACAATGAGTTAACGTTGGGGGTTGCTTCTCAACCTCGCAATAAATCAGTAAAGCTTACTTATGAACAATCTTTTTTCCTTTTTAGACCTAAGATAACGGTTCAATATACTGTAAAAACAAGGAAAAGTGGTAAGTAATTATCCTTTAAACTTTACTTGTTTGAGAACATTGGATTTGACTGAGCCTGTTAATAGACGCTGCATATATTTTTTTTAGAACTGTTTAGTTTGTTGAGTACCAATTCATCCCGATTTAGTAAATGAATTCTTTACTTCTTTAAAAATCATTGTTATGGGGAAAATGATATTCCCTCTGAATAAAGTACACAAAACTTTAAAAGATAAAAGATATTGCTATTATGTTTCAAAAAATGATGGTAACTTAGAATTTCCTAGTAATTAGAAACCTTTTCCTGTTTGGGAGGAGTTATCGGGCAACCAAAATATGATCCCAAATTTTCCAAAGCCTCAAATCTCAAAGACATTCCTCTTCAAGTATCTAATAGTTTCCTTACTTCTCTATCTTCACAAAAGTATATAGTAATGGTAATATGAGTCAAAAGGAGCTCTTAGCACTTTGGTATTAATTTGAAGAAAAATAAAGATTTTGACTGTTCAATGGTTTATGGAGTCTTTTAAGGAGATAAGCATAAAAACCAGAGGAAAATTATTACTTGGCATGTATCTGACGAGGATTGCAAGACATTTCAGTACTCGTATCATTACTAATAACTATATAGTTAATCTCACTCGTAGGGACTATTTTGACATGTCCAACTTTAGGGACATGAACATTACCACAAAGATCTAGTACAATAATTGGCATTTAGTTTAAGAAGTTGGAAGTGATGACGATGGTGAGGAAGAAATAGATGCTATAGTTAAGGGAAGAAGCCCTCCAAGAAAAAAAAAGAAGAGAACCTCAATCCACTTCGTAGCCACAATCGACCCAACCTACTTTATTTTTAGTTCATTCTTTCCCAAATCAAGTCTTGGAGCAATTTGAAAGGTTGAACACGCGCTTTGACTCCTTTTGCAGACATGGTAGTTCGTGAGATTGGCAAAGTAACCTTAAGGCTAGATTTTGTTAAGAAAGGTCAAAAAGAATTACAGGAATCCATTTTTACCTTGCGAAAGAATATAATCTTTGGTACTACCTTAAGTGAACTTCATAATGATCCATCTCTAAAGCCATCTCAACATCCATCCACTTTTTGAATTTTTCAGCATTGACTTATGTTTTTCAGACATTCACTTTGGTTATTATCTTTTTGGTATATTTTGAGCTTGCTAAGCTCTTCTTTGATTATTTTTTTTTTTTGGATGTTGATACTACTATATTTTGAATGTTTATCTAATATTATATTTGAACACAACTTTTAATTATTATATTAATAGTTTATACTCTCTGTTGATTGCAATTTTAATTTTTTTTTATATATCCCATCTTTTTTTATTCTAGACCAAAAGGGGAGATATTATACTAATGACGCATAATTGTATAAGTTTTGAATGTATGTATATATGTTTTTTTGCTTTATTTGAAATATACTTAAATTCAGGGGGAGTTTTGTTATTTTTTTTTTTAATGTATCCATATGTGTTTTCTGCTTTATTTGAAATATGTACAAAATAAAGAGGAACTTGATTAAATACTTAGAATATTTATGCTATGTGTGAAAAAGTTTTGTCACCATAAAAAAGGGGGAGATTGTAATCCCTTTAATGATTTTTCATGATGGTTACAAAACACTTGATGAAGGTATAACATTTAATGCATTTAACTTGTTATCTATTTTATACCGACTGTCACATCCCACAATTGGAACATGATGGTCCTAGGGCATGGTTAAATCTAAGGTCACCAGATACCCATAGAACCCGTTAACATTTCAATCGTCAATCATTCATATATTAAACCATTCATTTAAATTCAAATTTCATTTATTATTTATTAATCTTAGAGAAATTTTGACAGAATCTTCTTTGTATTTTTCATACTATTTCTAACTCAAAATCAGGTCTTTCAAAAAATTACACAGCCTGAGTAAAATTTACAATCTCAATATTTCACCATCCTTATATCTTAAACTCCACATTCTACATAGTCATATAAAGCACTTATATATATTTATTTTATTCATACCATGTCACAATTATATTTTAGCATTATCAATATTAGTATTACTATCTTTGTCATAATTATTATCAATATCATTTGTTATGTCATACTCATTTTCCATCAACCATCTCTTAAGTTTCAGTAATAGGTTATATCATACTTTAAGATAATATACATTTATAAGTTAAACAGAACTATTTATTTCCCAAATTATACCCCATGGAGCTCTAGAGTATAAACACATAAACTCCATAAAAGAAAATTTACATTGGAGTTTTCAGATGTCCTAAGTACAGAGGAAGAAAAATGACTTGAGAATTAGTTCCTAATACTTCTTTCCTGAAAAATAAATTAACAACCACGAATGAGTATAACATACTCAGTGAGCTAGGTATATATCATTAAACATAAGGAATAGCTAAATGATAATAAAATAAATCAATAGTAGTTAAGTAACAATGAATGCGATGGGTAGATATAGGTCTATCAAATTTTATATATCAAAGGCTAGCAATTTGCACACCAAATATCATTGGGCGTATGAAATGAATAACAATGATAACAGTAATAAATAACAATGAAGTAGGAAAAGAAATTCAATGGAAAACAATGTCAATAATGGTCGGTAAGTATCAAATCAATATTTGTAAGTGACAGATGAAGAGCCAGTAACAGTAACAGTATATCAGTATCAGTGAATTATATAAGGCGGGCTAAGCCTTACGACTAGGACAAATCCCTTTCTAGTTAGGGTAAACAGTATAAAGAATCCATTGTGCACAATGCTAACGGTATTTACCACTACCTTATCAGTGCAGTTGCTCTGTCAGGTCCACATAGGTAATAAACTTTGATAATGATTCAAGTATTCATTGGAATCATTTAGGTGGAGTGAACAATCAATAGGTAATCAAGGCCTATTTATTAGTCGGTGTCAACACAGTTTGATTAACATATGTCGGTTTCATTCTTGGTATCAGGGTGGTTATTCAACAATATATATTAAGGCATATGATTGAATATTTCGTGTACATAAAAGTTAAGGTATCATGGTACAAAGCAATTAAACTCAACGTTACAAATCAAGTTCTCAGGGTAAAGCAATACAGTGAGCATTTCAGTTTCAATAACAATTCAATAGCAATGGATCAAATTGGGCTTGGTTAATTAAAAGATATTCAATGGCAATAACAATAAGGCATTCAATCAAGAATGAGATATGCTCAATTTGAATGCAATAATTTAAGTTATGGATATGTATAATGATGTATACTTAACTCACCTTACTAAATAACTTTACGTATTCACTTCACTTTCTACTTAGAACTTTCATTTTTATCATCTTCGTCATTCGAAACTACACATCAATTAAGCATTTAAATCAGTATTTATTTATATGTTACATACTGTTCTTAACTTTAGTTTACTTAATACTCATATAATCCTTAACCTAGGATTATAATTTTTAAACTTTTACTTATTTTCCTCATTTTGGTAGTTTGTGTTATTTTGTCTATAGCTCATGCTATAGAAGAAAGAACACAAGGGATTTATAGTGGTTCAGCAATCTTGTCTACATCTACTCCTCAAGATCACACTTGAGAATTCCCTTAACCGATTCTTTTATGGGTGCGAGATCAAACCCAAGTATTTAGGCTAACAATGAAACCTTACAAGTGTTTTACAAAGGCTCACACTCAACCTGTACAAGTGTTTTCCTATTTGGCTCACACACAAACCCTTGAAGAAATACGAAAGAAGAAGAGAAAGAATTTTCTTAGAGTTTACCCAACTCTCAAATAATTAATGAGTCTTACTAAACTCAAGGATTTTACAATTTAAAACTCACAAATTGATGCTTTATAAATATAGGCTCTCTAAGCCATATACAAGAATGATTTTAATGCAAAATTTTGATTCAATGATTTCAATTGTTGTTCTCTTGTTTTCTAACCTTCTTAAGTATTTATAGCCCAACATCAAATATGACCATTAGAATCCAAAATATAGCCCTTAGAACCCTTTTCAATGGTTATATTTTGGGTCAGAATCATAACAGTCGTGCCTGCTACCTCCTGAATCGTGCCTGCGACATAGGTGACTTTTGCTACTGGACTTTTTTGAAGAAACGTCGCGCCTGCTACTCCTGGTGTCATACCTGCAAGTTTTTTCATTATATCTCAAGTTATACAACTCCAAATCATATACCATTTTTTTTGGAAACATTGAGATGTCTACTGTAACTTTGTAGCTTATCATAACTCCTAAATATTTCTTCTTCATACCTTAAAAAATCATAACATTTTATTGCTCCAATCTATAAGATAGTTTGAGCATGCTTTACTAATTCTTCAATTTCTCTTTTTATAGAGCTCGAAATGACTTGATTCTTTTTCCATATGAAACTATACATCTAGAGCTTCAATAATGTGAAATTTCATATCCAAATTATTTTTCTATAATTCCTAGAAATATTTTCAATTTGTCCCATCTATTTTGTCCTAGGTTGTCAGCTTGAGCATAATTCTTTCACAAATTCATATCTTCATTTTCTAATGTCCAATGCTCAATCCAATTTTTGTTCCTAAAATTAGACATCCATATCTTTCCATTCATATATGGTTTGTCCTACTAATATCTCTTAATTTATATAGAATTTAGCATAAATATGGACTTTGTGCAAGTCTGTCAGTTTTCTAGTGTCACTCCTTCAACTTCCTCAAGTCGAGCCTGTGATTCCAATAATTATGTCGCGACTTCATGCTTGATTTTGGTCTGAGGCTATTGGAAAATTTGGAGATAATGTCACACCCATGACTTCCTAGTGTCGCGCCTGTGACTTCACACGTAGCGGTCACTACTCCATTCATAGCGGTTGCGACTACTTAAATTTCTGCAACTTCAATTTTACAGATAGTGCACTTCTTTATTTATGCTCCCCCTTAGCATAATCACTGTTAAACTTCTTTAAATGTGTTAATCCTATAGTTTGAATATTGGTCATGATTTCTTATGTCTCAATTCACTCAAATAAATTGTTAGCACAGATAACACATTTATATTGTTTTGTTACCATCAAAATCAACATCAAGCCTAAGGGGGCCAACAATCTCCCCCCTTTTGATGATAACAAAACCATATATACATGTATTCGACAAAAGAGAAAAATAGGTCATATAAATAAATACCAATGAAATACAAACACTTGTACAAACTTCTCCCCTTTTTTGATATCATTAAAAATGTTAAGTTCTCCCCCTTTAAAAAATAATTGAAAGTACTCGAGGGAAACTAAATAAAATGACATCATAAAAATTGATACCAATTGAAGTTATAAAAATTTCTCCCCTTAATCATAAAAAATATTCGAGGGGTGCTAAAGGGATCATCAAACATCATCAAAAGGAAAAATTTTCAAAAAAAAAATTATCCTCCTTTCTCATTGAATGAATGCAACAAACACATTCAAGCATGATACCAAATGAAACATTCAAATATATTCAAATATGTAATTCAATCAATTTCAAAGCATGCCTTTTATTTGAATTGCAAAGGGGGCTGGAGGTATACTTATCTTTACCAAGCTCTCGTCCATTGAGGCTTGCTACCATTGCTCTATTGGTAGTGCCTTCTCTCATATAAGCTTTTCCAATTGTTCAAAGCCTCATATCCTTTAGTGCATTGCCTATGTGCCCTTTCACATGCTTCATAAGCATAAGCTTTGTTTGCACCATTTCTTTTATATGGGGAAAGATAAACCCTCTTTACTCCATCATTCTTCCTCATAAATTTCTGCACATAAGAGTTGAAAGAATGCATTTTTAGTACCCATTTTCATTTTTAATACCCATTTTCTTTTAGGTCCTTGGGGGTTATCAAAAGGAGCATTCACAAAGTTATATCCTAGATGCATTTTTCTAACATGGCATCTATGATATTTGTGGCCAAATTTGCCACAATAAAAGCATTGCACATTATGATTAAAATAAGGTCTAGTGCATGCAAATAAGAGTCTTCTTTTACCCTTTTGTCTTGGTCATAACATTCTTAGGTCTAATGACCCTAAGAGGAGGCACACAAGGCAATTGTGATGTGGAACAATATGCATTGGTCTTAAATGTGGATGGCTCAACACTTTGAGATTTAAGAATCTCATCTAGTTTGTCTTTGCCATTGCATGATATAACCAAAGACTCATCAGAAGCATCAATTTTAGCCTTTAAGGCTTCATTCTTATGCATAATCTCATTTAGCTCATGAGTCTTTTGGGTGACGGTGTTCTCTAATTTAATTTTAAATTCATTTAATTCATCTATCTCATTTTTAAAACCATCACAAGCATCCACAATCTTACTAGACATACTTTTCAATTTATCATATTTAATTTGTAATTTTTGATACTTTGAAAGTAATGTCTCTAATATAAGCATGGCATCATCATCATCATTAAAGGAGTTTGAAATATTTACCTCATTTAAAGGTGCATCCTCCTTAATTGTCATGAAGCATAGATTAACAACACTATCCTTGCTAGCTTCATGAGTGTTTTCCAAGATGTCTTAAATTTGCTTGGCCGAATTGCAATGGGAGTCTTTTTCATACTCTTATCTACTCAATGCACAATATAGAGTGTGCATTGCTCTTGCATTTCTCCTATTAGCCTTTTTTCGTTAGCCGTCCATTCAGTCTTGGGCTTCTTCACCTTAATGCCATTAACAATTTTAATAGGAATGGTATACCCTTCTTCAACCGCATCCCACAAATCAATACCGTCACTATCCATGAAAATTTTCATTCGATTCTTCCGATATGGATAGTTAGTGCCATCAAAATATGGTGGTCTCACGGTTGAACTTCCTTCAATAAAACTCGCTCTTTTGCTTGCCATTTTATCTTTATTCTAAGATGATTAAATCTTTGAAAATTGTGCAAACGAAGCTCTGATACCAATTTTTAGTCCCTTTGGCAACCAAGAGGGGGGTAAATTGATTGTTTGTAGAATTAATAACAAATTAAAAATTTAATTGAAGAAAGAAAAGGAAGAAAAAAGAACACAAGGATTTATAGTGGTCCAACAACTTTGCCTACATTCACTCCTTAAGATCACAATTGAGGGTTCCCTTAACCGATCCTTTTACAGGTGCAAGATCAAACCCAAGTGTTTAGGGTAACAATGAAACCTTACAAGTATTTTACAAAGGCTCACACTCAACCTATACAAGTGTTTTCCTATTTGGCTTACACTCAAACCCTTGAAGAAATACAAAAGAAGAAGAGAAAGAATTTCCCTAGAGTTTACTAACTCTTAAATAATCAATAAACCTTAATGAACTCAAGGATTTTACAATTTAAAGCTACAAATTGATACTTTACAAATATAGTCTCTCTAAGCCATATACAAGAATGATTTTAATGCAAAATGTTAATTCAATGATTTCAATTGTTGTTCTCTTATTTTTTAACATTTTTAAGCTTCAAAACAACTTGTATTTATAGCCCAACATCAAATATGACCATTATGATCCAAAATATAGCTGTTAGAACCCTTTCCAATGGCTAAATTTTGTGTTAGAATCATATCAGTTGCGCCCGCTACCTCCTGAGTCGCGCCCGCGACTTAAGTGACTTTTGCTACTGGACTTTTTTGAAGAAACGTCGCACCTACGACTCCTATTTTCTTCATATCTCAAGTTATAAAAATCTAAATCATATACTATTTTTTTTTTTTTTGAAAATTTGAGATGTCTACTAAAACTTTGTACTATATTATAACTCCTAAATATTTCTTCTTTATATACTAAAAAATCATAACATTTTACTGCTCTAATCTATAAGACAGTTTGAGCATGCTTTACTAATTCTTCAATTTCTCCTTCTATAAAGCTTGAAATGACTTGATTCTTTTTCTATATGAAACTATAGAATCCAAAGTTCAATCATGTGAAATTTCATGTCCAAATTATTCTTCTATAATTCCCAGCAACATTTTCAATTTGTCCCATTTATTATGTCCTAGTTTGACAGCTTGAGCATAATTCCTTCAAAAATTCATATCTTCATTTTTCAATGTCCAATGTTCAATCCAATTTTTTTTCCTAAAACTAGACATACGTATATTTTCATACATATATGGTTTGTCCTACTAATCTCTCTTAATTTATACAGAATTTAGCATCAATCTAGACTTTGTGCAAGTCTGTCAGTTTTCTGGTGTCACGCCTTCAACTTCCTCAAGTCGCGCCTGTGATTCCAATAGTCGCGCCCTCGACTTCATGCTCAATTTTGGTCTGAGACTATTGAAAAATTTGGAGATAATGTCACACCCGCAACTTCTTAGTGTCGTGTCTGTGACTTCACACGTAGCAACCGTGACTCCATCCGTAGCAGTTGCGACTACTTGAATTTCTACAACTTTAATTTTACAGATAGTACACTTCTTTATTTATGCTCCCCATTAGCATAATCACTCTTTAAACTTATTTAAATGTGTTAATCCTATAGTTTGATTATTGGTCATGATTTCTCATGCCTCAATTCACTCCAACAAATTGTTGGCACAAATAACACATTTATATTGTTTTGTTACCATCAAAATCAACATCAAGCCCAAGGGAGACAACACTATATATATCCAATTGCTTTGATTCTTTTTTCTACTTAAACTAGACATTATAGGTTCTAATATTACCAAATTTCAGACCATTCAATTACTACACAACATATGGTGATAGTTTGAGCTCAACCTTACTATCAGTCTTGCTGCACTGCACTCCAATCTAGGCCGTCTTTACTAATTTGATTTTAACTCATAAAATACTAATCCAATGAAAAAAACATTTTAGAAACCTCTATATAAGATATAAATAAACACTTTTCATATTGAACACTTAACCTAATTTAGTTTCTAACATTCTGTGAAATTAAAACACTATAGCCTTTTTCAGAAATCCTACATCTGAGTCAGTCTCTATTTTTTACTTCATATCTCTTCCCTCACTTCGAATTTTCTAAATTCCTTTTTTAAGAATATAAATAACACATTTATCTATAACTTTTATGTTTTACACTTAAGCAAATTCAGTCATTAAGGTCTTATAATAATAGGTCTAAGTTACTGCTTCTACCAAAGTTTGAATTTCCAAATTTTACATATAACTATTATTACCTTTCTTGCTTATTCTTAATATATAACTTTCAAATAAAAGTCCAATTTATCAATAATAAACATACATAATTTTATGTTTTATTCAAATTCATAAATTCAATAATCACTCAATCTATAAATATCATAAATTAATAAATCATCAAGAAAAACAGAATTTTTACCTTAAATACAAAAATTTCTTCTTTCTTGTCACCTTGGAATCCCTTCTCATCTTTTATTTTTAACCTTCCTTTCTCTACACTATCTTTACCTTTTAATCACCTTTTTACTCTTAAGTTAACTTGACTATTAGCTTTAATAGATAAATTCATTTATAAACTATGTTTAGAGGTAAGGTTTTGGTGTAAGAAGATGAAAAGAGAGCAAAGGATATATATATAACTATAGGTTCAGCCAACTCAAGTTTTTGGTGTAGGATTTCTTTTTTCAATAACTTTAACTCTTATTCTTACACTTATATATATGCACAATAAAAATCCAACACAAATTGTAATAATTTTATTATAGAAAAATGAGAAAAATTCTAGAAAAATTGGGAAAATTAACTTATAAATGGACATGTGTTCTTCTTCAATTTCAAAGTAAAAATCAATTTAATATTTTGGCTATACATCCTCACACTTGGCCAGCCCTCCTATTACTAAGGTGTTGATTTTGTTTTTACTTCATTAATATACTATATTAGGTAGAAAGTTAAAGATAAGTATGAAAGTTTTATTTTCATTAATGTTTGACAAGTGCAAAGTTTCTCCTATATTTCTTTAAAGCATAAAATAAGTAAAACTTTTAACTAATTAACTAAGCATGGTCAGCCCACAATGGAGGAAGAAGACTTGAATTTTTTAACTTTTTAACTTATGTAAATGGTGACAAATTTGGTGGGTCCTATTTGCCTTTAATTTGAAAAATTCACTTTTCCTCCCTAAACATCTTAATCATTTGCATCTTTATCCTCTTTCATTATTATCAACTTCTAATTAGCTCTTCATCATTATTAATCATCCAATATTGACTCACATTTACTCTGTTTAACAATATATGACTGTCTCTGCAGTCGCTTACTCTTAAGCCTTTAATCTTCGTACCGAATTTTTCCTTAACTTTTATTACTTGACTAATCACTTTCTCTTACTGATTCGATTAATTCTCATTAACTTAATTCATTTATGTTTGTTTGTTTAAAATTTACCATTCTGTCTATTTTGTCACATTTACTTGATTCCTTAAATTTACTTATGTTCTATTTTAGCTTATATAACTGTTTTCACATTACTGTTCTAAGGTTTTCGATTCTTGTCATTGTCTAATCATTACTTTCTAATACTTTGATTCACTGAAATCTCATTGATTTTTCTTAGTGTCACACCGATACATTCCAAAATTGGCTCCAAATAACCTGTTATTTTATGGTTCAACCTTTGTCCAAAATAGTTAACCCAGATTATCTAGATAGTAATTAGTTGGACTATGTAAACAACATTTATTCCTTATATACTGTCGATATGGGAAACTAGCTCAAACACGTCTAAGTAATGCATGTTGTTACATATTTAGTGTTTATTGAAAACATTACATAACGCCCATTATGATTATGTAACCCCTGTTACATATGCTTAGACTCAATAACTTTTCTGACCAAATATCTTTTCTGACCAAATATTTAAGCCCGTTATAAGTTCATAACGCCCGTTACAATGTTAGAACAAGCATTATGACTTAGAAACTCAAACTTGCAATTTCTTACAGAAGTAAATTTAATGCCAATTACAAAATGAAGCTCACTCATGGTCAAGCCCATTCAAATAGTGTCAAGCCCGTTACAAGATTGACGTAATGACTATTACAAAATCATAATGCCCGTTACTAGTGGTTGGCCTATTCAAATTTATAGACATTGGAGCCAATTTTCAAAGTAGATTTCACATTAAATGTAATTAGAACATCCATATTTAATTACCAACATATGAAGCTTATAAATAGATGAATATTTGAGGAAAAACCAACTTTTGCCAAGCCCTTAAAAGTGAAAATCAAAGTGCCATTGCTCTTCAACTATTTTATTGAGTTCTATTAAACTCATTGCTCTTAAAATCTATTTCTTTATGTTCAAACAAGCTTTTGCTATTTGTACTTCATTATAAACCCTTCTAATAACTTGTACAATGCTTAGAAAGACTTTAACAATCTCAAATCATTGAAATGATTATGAGTTGAGCGAGAACTCACAAAACTATTGTAATAGGGCAAAAATACTTTAAAACTAAAATGTAAAAATTGGTATGCGAACCCATTATAATGGAACATCAAAATCGATAGATTTTGAGAGAAGGTGAAAGTAAGAAAGGCTGTTGTACTCCAAACCACTATAAATCGGCTGATCTTTCTCTATCTCTATCTCTTTATTTTTCTAGTGCATTTTTGCTTGTGAATATTTTTGCATTTAGGTTTGTGTATTTGCATTAGATTTTTAACTCCTATTCACCCTCTCTGAGAGTATTGGCACAGTGGAATAATAAACATAGTTATTAGTGACCAAATATGAAAAAAGATTACTTTAGATATGCTAAAGGATGTGAAGCTTGATAGAAACATGGCATGATCCAATTGTCTTCGACCGATGAACTACACTCGGTGATGAAGCCATAACATTTTAGGAGATGGACAGTGGTGTGAGGCCTCGCCCGAGCACCGCGTCCTGTCCAACTGAATGGAATCGAAAATGCTCATTTGGGACGATTTCTCACGGATTAAGGCGACCCTAATGCCTTTTATTTGAAAATGATTTTGAGTTTTGAAGTCGCCACCTTAAGTTATTTTTGTTGGAAAAATTTAAGGTAAAAAACCATTTTGACTCTAATTTTATCCCAATGGAAAAAAGTGCACTAGTCTTTAAAATCAAAAAGGATTCGAGGACTAGGTTTTCGATTGAACTTGGCTTCTAATTTTAACCTTAATTTAAAACATTTTTTGATGAACAATTTAAAGAATGACATATGAAATGACATATAAGATGAATAAATAAAGAAGTAAAGCAATAAAATAAAGCAATAAAAGAGTGATAAAATAAATTATTACAACTCAAAAACCTAAAATAGGGGATATCAACTCTAGCCCTTATAGTTTCTAGGTTGATCACACATTCTCCAAAGATCTAAGCTGAAATAAAGAAAAAATATATTCAATAAATAAAATAAGAATCGAATAAACAAAATAAAAGGAAAAAGATGATTTTTTTAACATTTTTGGATTTGAAACTTTTATACAGCTTGCCTGCATATCCCGTTAAATGGGAATCAAAACCCACACAGTTCTTCCTTCTTGCGAAGGAGGGTTGATTTTATGCCCAATTTATCATGTTTTGGTTCTTTATTTTGATTCTCTATCAAACAAAATAAAGGTAGAAGATGAGTTGTTTATTTTGATGCTCTATCAAAATAAGAAAAGAATAAGGAGTTGATGAGTTGATACCTTTTGTCTTGATCTTTAGGGAGGCGGCAGGCGGAGTGCTCTTCCGGATCGATGTTTCACTTTGAATCGATCGAAGCACAGGAAGATGGTTGAACTGCCTTTTACCTGACAATTCAAGAGAAAAGAAAACAAACAGACATAGTAACTTTATGTTAAATAAATTTTGAGGCTCCACCCACCTCAGATTTGGTCCTTCTTTAGCTTAAAGAGAGCTAAAGAAATAAGAAAGAATAGGTATATGAAGGAGAAGAGAGTGAAATCAAATAGTATAAAATCAAACTATATGATTTTATGTGTGTTTGGAAGGTGGGAGGAGGCTTTCTATTTATAATAGAAGCTTAGGGGGTCTTATTTCATCATTTTTTGATGTGGGATCTGGTGAAAAAGTGCAAAGTACGGAGCTGCCACCAGGAAGAAGGAGGAGTGCTACCGGAGGGAAATGGCGGTGCCACCAGGGCTTTTGGAGACATAGGGTGTAAAAGAGGGCGGCAACACAAAAATGGGTTGGCGGCACCGCCCAAAGGGTTGCGGCACCACCCCTTAAGGAGGGCGGCAATGCCTTCCCTTCAGGGTGGTAGCAAAGGCTCATACCCGTTTTGATGCTTTTTGAGTCCGTCTGTGAGTGAGTTTGGTTCCAATTCGCGCCGTTCCACTTGGTATGAGTCTGACAAGTGTAAAAAATCAGTGTTCACAAGTGGATGTGAACGTAAAATTATATCCACCCTCATCCAAGCAAACCAATTATTTCTTTAAATAGTTTAAGGCAATCCCATTTATAGTAGTAAATCAATAATAAGCCATTAAGTTCTTCAAACATTATATACTTCACCTAAATAGTTTGCCTCAGACAATAACGACTGATTAAGGGATTGTGCTCATAAGAGAAGAAGTGAAGGAATTTGTAAGGAGTTTGGTATCAAGCTTGCTCATTCCACTCCATATTATGCACAAGCTTGCAGGCTGAAGCAACCAATAAGATTATCAAGATGAACATCTAAAAAGTAGTGAAAGATAACCTAAGGGTTTGGTACAAACTTTTATTAGAAACTCTTTGGGCAATTCAAACCACTTTAAGAACAACAATAGGGAAACTCCTTACACGTTAGTTTATGGGTATAATGCAATGATGCCAGCCTAGTTAACATTATAAGGCGCAAGTTTCCAACTGAATTAACTATTAGTCAATTTATTCAAGCAATACTAAGGGAGTTGGATAACTTAGATTATGATCGACTTATTATGCTAGACCGAATTTAAGCTCAAAAGAAAAGAGTGGAACATACATATAACAAAAGGGTTTGGCCTAAAGACTTCAAGATTGGGGGCTCGGTGTGGAAGTTAATCTTATTGATTAGACATAAAGACCCCGAGTTTTATAAATGGTCCCTGAACTAAAAAGGACCTTAATGCTAAAGCATTAAAGGGTATGGTGTTTATTGACTGATAGATCAAGATGGTGAGCTGCATGATTGTGCAATCAATGGTAAATTTCTAAAGACTTATGTACCATCTTATGGGATGGAATTAACAAATTCCTTTTCACTAAAACAGTGAGAGTATACTTAAATGTAAATGTCAAGACATAAGAATAAAAGGGTTCGGCCTCATTCTATTATGTTCAACTACATTTCAAGTCGATCCTGTATTTATAAGTACTTTATTCTTAAGGGTTAATTATAAAAAAAAAAAAAAAACACGAATTACTCGGAAAATTATAATTTTATTACGAATTAAAATTTTTTGCAATTTTATACATATACTTTTAATTTTTGGCAAATTTAGCACAAAACCGGAATTTGGTATCGGAGCTAACGTGACATGCTGATGTGATATTTTTTATTATTATTTTTGCCACATCAGCATGTGACTATGAAATCAAATCAAATCGATCGAAACAAATCAAATCGAACCAACTTGAATTTGTCACAACCAATTTCTGAATCGCGAAGGTCTTAGGGCACAGGATATACGAATGGCGACCGGCACCCGTAGAACCTAGTATCATATACACAATCTATAAACCATAATATATTATCTATATTAATTATTTTACCATCCATTCTGTTATTTTGTAATTCATTCTATAATTTACTGCAAATGGCTGTATCAATCCACATTTCATATAATATCATCATCATATATCTCATAATATTATCATAGCATATATATATGTTCATTTCCTAGCTAACCCATACATACCCCATAGAGCAGCTAGATTATGAACATCAAAACAAAAAAATACAGAAAATATACATCGATGACTGTAGCAGAAATCCGTGAATGATAGACGACGGGATTCTGCAGCCTACTCCTCTCTTCAAATGATTAAACAATGAAAAGGTGAGTATAGATGATACTCAGTGAATCTATATGCATCAACAATAAATAATAGGTATCAATGAAGCAATGGTATCAATAGAACATATAACAGTATACAGAATCAATATCAGAGTACAATATAGCCAA
>CANXYC010905631.1:0-39609 GCA_948193065.1 Aleurites moluccanus | reverse complement strand
TAAAAGCTAGGGCAAAGGTATGGTCTCCTAACTCATCTTCTTTATTTTGGTAAAGCATTAAAATAAAGAATCAAAACATGATAAATTGGGCATAAAATCAACCCTCCTTCGCGAGAAGGAAGAACTGCGTGGGTTTTGATTCCCATTTGACGGATACGCAGGCAAGCTGTATGAAAGTTTCAAATCCAAAAAACGACAAAAACCATCTCTTTTTTTTTTTTTATTTGCTTAATTTTACTTGTTGAGTATACTGTTTGGGGAATGTGTGATCAACCTAGAACCCATAAGGGCTAGAGTTGATATCCCCTATTTTTGAGATTTTGAGATGTAATAATTTACTTTTATCGCTCTCTTTAATTATTTTATTCGATTATATTTCAATTGTTCATGCATTTATTTATTTACTCATGCATCTTATGTGTCATCCTTTAATTATTCATGAAAATCATTTTAAATCAAGGTTAAAATTGAAAGCCAAGTTCAACCGAAAACCTAGTCCCCGAATCCTCTTTGGTTTCAAGGACTAGTGCACTTTTTCCTTTAGGATAAAATTGGAGTCAAAATGAGTTTTTACCATAAATTTTCCCTACAAAAATAACTTAAGGTGGAGACTTCAAAACATCAAAATCGTTTTCAAATAAAAGGCGTTAAGCTCGTCTCCTCCATGAGAAATTGCCCCAATATGAGCACTCCGATGCCCCAATGCCTCTTTTCCTTTCGAAGAGAGCGGGCCCGGACGGCGGTGCTCAGGCGAGGCCTCACAAATGGACTGCATGAAAAGAAATCATACAATCTGCAGTAATCTGTATATATGGACCATATAGGTCTCTAGTATCATATCTGTATCAATAAGCATATGGCTGATCAGACCCTATGGCCAGGACCATAGCCCCTCCTAGCTGGGGCATCAATAATACAATGTGCACATCGCTGACAGTATTTCCCTATTACCCTGTCGGATCAGTAGCTCTGTCAAGCCATATTAGGGTCAATATAATAAGGGATACCATTATGCAACAATAGCATCCAATCAATCAATCAGTCCAACATCAATCAATTCAATCATCAATAAAAACAATAGCAATGTTATATATAACATACAATCAATGATCAATGGTTTGGTAATGAAGAAAGACATGGAACAAAAATTGGATCGGTGGTGGAAAACGGTAGGTCAATTGGCATGCCAACATCGCTGCGACAATGGCATTCAAATGGTAGGCCTATGGAATACAAAACAATAGGCCAATGACAAATGAACTAGGCATTTCAATAAACACATGGTGGGCATACAATGGCAAGCCAATAGGTTAGGTTTAGGTGCAAACTTAACTTGCCCAATTCAATCAACACAAAGCTACATTGTCAAGAAAGGTATAGGCATCAAATAAACACAATTAAACAACATCAAAATGGGATCAAATGGCATGGGAATTCAAGCAAAAACTAAGCAAAATTTCAAAGGATAAATAGTGCAAAGGGTTTCGACCAAGAAATTGTTTTCACATATGGTTTCCAATCAACATTTCAATGATATAGGCATGTCAAATGATGCAATGTAAACTGACCTAATGCTTCAAATAGCCTTGAATAAGTCAATTCCCACCAAAATCACCAAATGGCCAATAAATAGCAACCTTGTCAAATCTTGTTTTCTACATCAAACAAACCACCAATTACTCATCTATTCACATCTAATTAACATATTCTAACACTAATTAATACAATCAAACAATAATTCATTAACTCATTTCTTACAACTTCAATTTAAGCAACCTAATTATGCATTTCAACAAATTTGCATCAATTGATGCAATTAACCACCAAACCCATCAAATTCAATCTAAATAACATCTATATAAACCATTAAAATGAACAAAACACATCCTTACCTCAAGGTGGGTTCCTAGCCAAAATCTTCCTTACAATGTTTCTTGAAATCCTTAGCTCCTTTCTACAAATTGATGATGAAAATAGTTAAAGCTAGATGAATACTTAACTTTTCTATTAATTTTCTAAAGAATTGATGAAGAAAATGAAGGAAGAAGAGTGGAAAGGTGGTTCGGCCACCATAAGGAAGAAGAAGAAGATGAAGACAATTTGGCTAAGTATAAAATATATACTAAAAATCAAATGGCAATTTACAACTAAATTCCCGAACTTTCATTAGTTACACTTTGGTCCAAAATCTTCTATAATTTATTCTGTCAATTCTGTCTGGAATTAGATTTCAAAATAGGGAATCAATAAGCTTATTTTAATTTATACTCATTTATAAAAATGGTTCTGGAGTCATTCTATAACCCCGATCGACCAATTTTCACTATTCACCTTAAACTTCCATTTATTTACGATTTTACCATTGGTTACTTTTTCAGTGTTCCTAAATGATTTTCACTTCTTTATTTTTACCAAAATTATACATAAATTATAGTGATCTTTTACCCCTAGGTCAACTTCAGAAATTCTTCTGTTGACCGGACTGCTAATTTATCGGCAGTGTTCCCGACACCGCCGCTTTCCGGAAAAATATCAAGTTCGCTTTCTAATTGTATCTCTAAAATTATTTCCCATCATTTCAAGACTAATGAACTACAAACTGAGAATTAATTCATGCATGTAAGTTAGGAATTTATAGGGTATTATATTCTATCCCCCTATAAATAAATTTATCCTCGAATTTAAATAAAACATACCTTACTGCTAGAACAGGAATGGATATCTACTCCTTATCTCCTGCTCACTCTCCCAAGTGCACTCTTCCATGGACTGATTCCTCCAGAGCACTTTGACCATCGGGATCTCCTTGTTCCGTAACTGTCTGACCTGTCGATCAATGATCTCTACTGGAAGCTCCTTATAAAACAGAGCATCATTGAGATCCACATCCTATACCTCCAATATATGCGATGGATCAGACACATACTTCTGCAGCATCGATATATGGAAAACTAGATGTACATGGCTCATATTAGGTGGAAGAGCCAATCTATAGGCCACACTACCAATCTTCTCAAGAATCTCAAACGGGCCTATAAATCTTGGTGATAACTTACCCCTCTTCCCAAATCTCATAACACCCCTCATCGGTGAGACCTTAAGGAAGACATGATCACCAACTGCAAAATGTACATCCTTCCTCTTTGGATCAGCATAACTCTTCTGCCTATTGACGGCAGTACTCATCCGCTCTCTGATCATAGGAACCTTTTCAATAGTATCTCTAATCAACTCTGGTCCCTCTAGCTGCTTCTCTCCCGGCTCTACCCAACACACTGGAGATCTGCACTTCCTACTATATAGTGCTTCAAATGGAGACAAACCAATAGAAGAGTGATAATTGTTGTTGTAGGAGAACTCAATCAATGACAAATAATAATCCCAGTTACCTTTAAAATCCAGAACACATAATCTCAACATATCCTCCAAGGTCTGGATCATCCTCTCCGACTGCCCATCAGTTTGCAGATGGAAAGCAGTACTAAACCGTAACTGGGTACCCAAAGCCTCCTAAAACTTCTACCAAAACTGAGATGTGAACTGTGTACCCCTGTCTGATATAATCACCAAAGGAATTCCATGAAGTCGCACAATCTTATCCACATACAACTGTACGTACTGAGCTACCATATAACTGGTCTTAACCTTCAGAAAATGAGCAGACTTCATTAAACGATCAACAATCACCCAAATAGAATCATAACCCCTTGAAGTCCTCGGTAGACCAACTATAAAATCCATAGTCACCTGTTCCCATTTCCACTCTAGCAACTCTATCTCCTGAAGTAGCCCTGATGGTTTCTGATGCTCAAACTTAACCTGCTGACAAGCTAAGCATTTAGACACAAACTGAGCTACATCTCTCTTCATCCCTGGCCACTAATAAACATCTCTCAGATCATGGTACATCTTGGTAATTCCTGGATGTACACTGTATACTGAGTAGTGAGCCTCTCTCATAATCGGATCCCGTAGCTCGTCAAAATCTGGTACACAAATATGCTTCCTACATCTTAATATCCCATCATCTACTGTGAACTCTGTACCTCTCCCTTGGGCTTCAGTAGATAAGGATTCCTATCATGAGCCACTTTTATATCATCAATCAATAGTGACTTCACCCGAAATTGGGCTATCAGAGCCTGGTTCTGATCCTGGGATCCCAACTCTAACTCCATTCCCAAATCTGCCAACTCTCTCATTTGTCGAATCAATGACCTCCTGCCAATCACAATATGAGCCAAACTGGCCATCGATTTCGTGCTCAGATCATCCGTCACTACATTGGCCTTCCCTGGGTGGTAAAGAATCTCGCAGTCATAATATTTAAGAAGCTCCACCCATCTGCGCTGCCTAAGATTCAGATCCTTTTGCTAAAATATATACTGTAGACTCTTATGATCAGTATATATCTCACATTTCGATCCATACAAATAGTATCTCCAAATCTTCAAGGCAAATATAACAGCTGCCATCTCTAAATCATGAGTCAGATAGTTTGTTTCATGCTTCTTTAACTAATGAGAAGCATAAGCAATTATCCTACCCATCTGCATCAATACACATCCTAGACTAATCCGTGAAGCATCACAATACACTGTGAATTTCTCCCCCTTTGCTGATAATGCCAATACTGGAGCACTGGTAAGGCAATACTTCAAAGTCTGGAAGCTATGGTCACACTCCTCCATCCATACATATTGCTCATGTTTTCTCATCAGTCTAGTTAAAGGAGCTGCAATTCGGGAGAAATCCTTCACAAACTTTTTATAATATCCAGCCATACCCAGAAAACTGTGCATCTCTGAAACACTGGTAGATTGTGGCCAATTAGCAACTGCTTCGATCTTCTGAGGATCCACCTTAATCCCATCTTTGCATATTACATGCCCAAGGAAGCACACTTCGGTTAACCAGAACTGGTACTTAGATAATTTAGCATACAATCGATGCTCCCGAAGTGTCTGCAAAACAATCCTCAGATGCCCCCTGTGCTCCTCCTCACTCATGGAATAAATAAGTATGTCATCAATGAATATAATGACAAACTTATCCAAATATGACCTGAACACCCTGTTCATCAAATCCATAAACGTAGCCGGTGCATTGGTCAACCCGAATGGCAATACCAAGAATTCATAATGCCCATACCGGGTCCTGAAAGCAGTCTTAGGTATATCACCCTTCTTAATCTTCAACTGGTGATACCCAAACCTTAGATCAATCTTAGAAAAATGGTTGGTACCCTGCAGCTGATCAAATAAGTCATCAATCCGTGGCAACGGATACTTATTCTTCACTGTGACTTTGTTCAGCTGTCTGTAATCAATACACATCCTCAATGAGCCATCTTTCTTCCTCATAAGCAGTACCGATGCATCCCAAGGAGAACTACTTGGTCTGTTAAACCCTCTATCCAGTAGCTCCTGTAACTGTATCTTCAATTCCTTCAGTTCAGCTGGAGTCATTCTGTATGGTGGAATAGATATAGGGTCTCTGCCTGCATGCACCTCTATCTCAAACTCAATCTCCTGGTCAGGGGGCAATCCTGGCAACTCATCAAGAAACTCCTAAACTACCGATATCTGATCCAACTACACAGAAGACTTCTATACATCTACTACATGTGCCAAGTAGGCTAAACAGCCTTTCCCAATCATCCTCTTAGCCTGGATAGCAAAAATCAAGTTAACTTGGAACTCCTAAATATTACCCTAAAACTCAAACTCTGGCTGCCCCTCAGGCTGAAATCTAACTCTTTTCCGATAACAGTGTATCACTGCCCGGTGTCTCGTCAACCAATCCATACCCAAGATAACATCTAACTCTAGTACAAGCAATCCAATCAAATCAGCACGCAAGATATTATCATCAATCTCAATAATATAGTCAGGGTAGTAATAATCAACATCCATACTATCACCCATAGGAGTAGCAATCATCAATGGCACATCTAATAATCTCCTTTCCTTATTCAATTTGGGTGCAAAATATGGTGATACAAAAAAATGAGTAGCACCCGAATCGAATAAGGCATCTGCAATCTCATTATGAATCAAGATAGTACCTTTAACCACGTTGTCGGATCTCTGGGCCTCCTGGGTGTTGACAGTAAACACTTTGCCTTGACCCCTACCAATTAGAGCCTGACTAACACTGGGAGCCTGTCCTCCCCTGCCTCTGCCTCTGACTGTAGCCTCTCTACCCAGATTCTGACTCGTCTGTACCACTGGCTGTGAGACAGTGACAGACGGCTGCTGATCAGCCCTCAATGGACAACTGTTAGTATAATGACCCTGCTGGCCACACCTCAAACATGCACCAATCCGTCTCCAACACTCCCCTCCATGTCTCCAACCACAAAACCCACAAGTAGGAATGCTGGGTACCTATGTAACTGGCCTCGAAGAACCCTGAGAGTAAGCAGGTGCTGACTGAACTACTGGCGGTTCCCTACTCTGTAGTCTCCTCCTCTGACTACTAGCTATAAATCTCTGCTTAAATCATGGCACTGGCTCTACCTGTCTAGGATGGGAGCTGCTCTCCCCCCTCCTAACTTGTGATCTTGGACCCCTTTTTCTTTTTTGGTCCCTCTTAGCCCTCTCAGTCTTGTATTTCTCTTTCATATGTGTAGCCTTGTCAATCACTGTAGTTAATGAAGTGAACTCTGTAGCTAACAAAGCATTATGTAGTGTAGTATGAAGACCCTTCCGAAACCTACTAATCAGATCAACCTCTGTAGGTACAATATGAATAGCATATCTACTCAGCCGAATAAACTCCTCCACATACTCCTCTACTGAACTGTCTCCCTGCTTAAGCTGCTCAAATTTGATCAAATTACGGGTCTTGACCCCCTCAGTAATGAACTCATCAATCAAACCCTGTCTAAACTCTGTCCATGTAGGTGGGTGCTCACCAAAAAGCCTGGGCTCCATCCGCCTTGAGAACCAAGTCCATGCCTTACCCTTAAGTAATAGCCCTACCAACTCCACAGCTCTCAACTCAATACATGGTAGTCTCCTCACTATCTTCTCCACCTCCTCCAAGAAATCAACGGGATCAGTATATCTGTCTCCCCTGAACTCTGGTAAGTTTAGTTTTAGAAAGCTAAATATGGATACTCCTCCCTCTTCAATCACTCATCGGCCTCCCTATATAGCTGGCTCCCTCTGAGCCCTCACTGGCTGCACAGGAGCCGGTGCTACTAGAACTACCTCTGGTACTACAGGTGGAGGCACTACTGCTGGAGAGGGTGGTGGTGGTGGTACCTGCTATCGCTCCTGCCTCATCTCAGCCTTCTCTCTCCGTAACTCCAATAAACCCCGCATCATCTCCACTCTTCAGGGGTCATCGCCCCTCTTTGAATCATCTGTGGTCCGTCGGGATCGAGACGGACCCTCTGATACAGCAATCTCTCTAACCAATGACTCATTGGAGGCTACCTCTGCCTCCCTGGTATCTCTGTTCCTGTCTTCGGATATCTCTGCAATCTGTCAAAAAAAGCAGAAACAGTCTCAGAAAATGAAAGAAACGCAGAATAATAACATATAACAGACGATAACAGCAAATGACGACAAAGGAAATCCTATGCTTCATGGTATACTTAATTCTACTCTATTATATACTTAGTCATTATTCCTCTGTAATTCAGGTACTATTTATCTATAACCTAAGTTCCACTGTCTGTAAACCTAGTGCTCTGATACCACCTCTGTCACGACCCGATTTCCCGGACCGCGATGGTCCTAGGGCACGGTAGATGTCAATGGCGATTGACACCCGTAGAACCCAGTATCACTTGCACAATCTATAATCCACAATTAATTATCCATTTTAGTTAATTACCATCCATTTTGTTATTTTGTAGTTCATTCTGTAATTTCTGCAATTGGTTGTAACCATCAAAATATCATATCATACATCAACATATAACTCAAAATATCATCATCAATATATATATATGTTCATCTCCTAGCTAACCCATACATACCCCATGGAGTAGCTAGATAATGAACACAAAAATAATACAGAATATCATAATATATACATCAAATAACTGACTGCAGATATCCCTGGATGACAGATGACAGGAATCTATACTCTACTCCTCTCATGAAATGGTTAAACAAATAAAAGGGTGAGTATAGATGATACTCAGTGAATCTACATGCATCATCAGTAAAGCAGTAGGTAGCAATGAAGCAATAATATCAGTAAGTCGAATAACAGTAAACAGAATCTGTAATGGGTTACAGTATAGTCAAATAAATAAAGTACAGGCTCGGTATCATATGGGAAGATAGATAAAGGGATGGACTGCATGAAAAGAAATCATACAATCTCCAGTAATCCGTATAAATGGACCATATAGGTCTCCAGTATCATATCTGTATCAATAAGCATAAAGCTGATCAGACCCTATGGCCAGGACCATAGCCCCTCCTAACTAGGGCAGCAATAATACATTGTGCATATTGCCGACTGTATTTTCCCACTATCCTGTCGGATCGATAGCCCTGTCAAGCCATATCAGGGTCAATATAACAAGAGATACCATTATGCAACAATGGCATCCAATCAATCAATCAGTCCAATATCAGTCAATTCAATCATCAATAAGAACAATGACAATGTTATATATAACATACAATCAATGATCAATGGTTTGGTAATTAAGAAAGATATGGAATAAAAGTTGGTTTGGTGGCGAAAAACGGTAGGTCAATTGACATGCCAACGTCACTGGCGATAATAGCATTCAAATGGTAGGCCTATGGAATACAAAACAATAGGCTCATTACAAATGAACTAGGCATTTCAACAAACACATGGTGGGCATACAATGGCAAGCCAATAGGTTAGGTTTAAGTGCAAACTTGACTTGCCCAATTCAATCAACACAAAGCTACATTGTCAACAAAGGTATATGCATCAAATAAACACAATTAAACAACATCAAAATGGGATCAAATGGCATGGGAATTCAAGCAAAAACCAAGCAAAATTTCAAAGGATGAATAGTGCAAAGGGTTTCGGCCAAGAAGGTGTTTTCACATATGGTTTCCAATTAACATTTCAATGATATAGGCATGTCAAATGATGCAATGTAAACTCACCTAATACTTCAAATAGCCTTGAATAAGTCAATTCCCACCAAAATCACCAAATAGCCAATATACAGCAACCTTGTCAAATCTTGTTTTCTACATTAAACAAACCACTAATTACTCATCTATTCACATACAATTAATATATTCTAACACTAATTAACACAATCAAACACTAAATCATCAACTCATTTCTTACAACTTCAATTTAAGCAACCAAATTAGGCATTTCAATAAATTTGCATCAATTGATGAAATTAACCACCAAAGCCATCAAATTTAACCTAAATAACATCTATATAAACCATTAAAATGAACAAAACACATCCTTACCTCAAGGTGGGTTCCTAGCCGAAATCTTCCTTACAATGTTCCTTGAAATCCTTAGCTCCTTTATACAAATTGATGATGGAAATGGTTAAAGCTAGATGAATACTCAACTTTTTTATTAAATTTCTAAGGAATTGATGAAAAAATGAAGAAGAAAATGAAGGAAGAAGAGTGGAAAGGTGGTTCGACCACCATAAGTAAGAAGAAGAAGATGAAGACAATTTGGCTAAGTATAAAATATATACTAAAAATCAAATGGCAATTTACAACTAAATTTCAGAACTTTCATTAGTTACACTTTGGTCCCCAATCTTCTATAATTTATTCTGTCAATTTTGTCTGGAATTAGATTTCAAAGTGGGAAATCAATAGGCTTATTTTAATTTATACTTATTTATAAAAATGGTTCTGGAGTCATTCTGTAACTCCGACCGACCAATTTCCACTATTCACCTTAAATTTTCATTTATTTTGATTTTGCCATTGGTTACTTTTTCAGTATTCCTAAATGATTTTCACTTCTTTCGTTTTACCAAAATTACGCATAAATTATAGTGATCTTTTACCTCCAGATCAACTTCAGAAATTCTTCTATTGACCGGACTGCTAATTTATCGGCAGTGCTCCCGACACCGCCGCTTTCCGAAAAAAGTATCAAGTTCGCTTTCTAATTATATTTCTAAAATTATTTTCCATCACTTCAAGACTAATGAACCACAAATTGAGAATTAATTCATGCATATAAGTTAGGAATTTATAGGGTATTACATATTTATATCAGCTTATTGAGTCAGACGCTCACCTCCTGTTCACTATTTTTCAATATAGCTTCTTCATCTTATTCTTCAAAGTTAGCTCTGCTCTTTTCTTTGCAGAGACTCATTTCTGTTGAGGTTGTTATGTAATTATATTTCTATTTAGTACTTCACAATTAACTAATTGGATGAATTTATGTAATTATTGGTACTTTTATAATCATCTAGATGTATGGATGATAATGTGTATGTTTGTGGGTTGATAGAGTCCCCACCTCTATTATGGATTTATATCTATTTGTATAATATCGCCAGGATGATATATTGGTTGGAGAATATATCTCTACTTATTTTAGATGGATAATGATTATGTGATATTTAAGATATGTTTGAATTTTTATAGCACAGGTTAAGCTTGTTATGAGTTCCTGTAGCATATTATTTTTTCGTTCCCTAGCGTTGGTCATGATCCAGGTACGAGTCATGACATTAAAATAAAAGAAGAAGAGAAATATATTTTACCTTAACTCTCTTTAATGTCGGAGGAGGATGAGACATTTTTTCAGTTCAAAATTTAAAAAATGTAAAGGTATAAACTAAATCAAAATCTTTAATCCAAGTTGGATCAATGAGAACCAACTTATTCTCTTTGCAAAGGGACTAATAAGCAAACTAAAACCAAAGATAAATTAGCCCTAGGAATCTTATATGGAAAAAAATAAAGAGAAGATTAAAAGGATAAAAAAACAGTTGTCAATTAACATCTAAGGGGTGAGTTAGAATATAGGATGAGAGGCTGCTTTTATAGGCTGAGAAGTGGAGGAAGATGTTGTGAACTTTCGATATGGGATTTTGAACCGTTTCTTTTATAATTGGGATTTGGATGTGAAAGGAGTAAAAAAAAGATATGGGATTGGAAAAAAAAACATAAAAGAAAAAATTTGGGGCAAAAAGAAGTCTAAAAAAGGCCTTAGATGCGTCGATTTATAGGTGGACTTTGTGGATCATATAGAGCCTTGCGGATTTTACAGAAGCTTAAGCGAATCCACAAAGTTAGCTGGAATTTGCTTCTTCACCTGCAAATCTATAGGTCTTTGTGGAATCAACAGGGCAACTTGGATTCGTAGGGATTCCCTACGAAAATGGTACATCTTTGACCATTTTCCTTTGTTTCTTGTATGTGCTTGATTCCGAAGGTCCTAAAGTTTCTTTTAAAGTTCATGAAAGTCTAATTGCTCTATAGAGAAACCTAACTCTTGCTCATAAACCTACACAAGTCTGATTATTTGCAATAAAATATCCTAGAGGTGCAAAATTTTGTATTCACATATATAACTCTTTCATTAAGAAAGGTTTAATCCCTAAGATATTTGAGCTTAGAAGCTATTCAAACTCTGGGGATTGAAGAGAAGATATTTATCTGCTTTTGGATGAGAAAAATTTTCTATACTTCAACCATATGAATTTGAACCTCTTACTTTGGAATTTTTAGATTCTTTGAAAGTAGAAAAGGAACCGATGTTGAGTCTTTTGTATAGACATCTAAAATTTCACCTTTTAGGTATTTTATATGAACTAACCATTGTCCAATTGAATGCATTATTTAGTTTTTCTAATGATGATTTGACGAAAATTCCAAGAGATAAGAATGAAAGATAAATATGGCGTTCCTTGGCAAACTAAGTAATTATAATTCTAACTCATCAAAGACATCAAAACCTAAGGACCCTGTTATGTAGTATTCACATAGGTTCATGACCTATATACTTTTTGAGCAAGGGGATAGCAATGAGGTAGTTGAGAATAATGAATTATTCATTTTGTAATGTATGCAACAAAATAAGAAGATGAATACTGGATTTTGGTTGGTTGCTCACTTTGATCATATTATGAGTAGGAATAAAGGGAAATATATATTGGATGGTTGGTTACCTCAATAGCCATTAGTGAGTGACTTTGATATGCATACTTGTACGTTGAACGATGAAGTAGATTGAGCGGAATGATAAATTCGACTTGGATAGCTTTCTAAGAATAGAGATGATTCACCTTGAAGGTAAAAAATATATTTTTATTGATCCAAATATTAAGATGAAAGGAAAATCACCTCAAGAAGGATAATTTTTTTTATAATAAATAAAGGTAAGTACATTTAATAGAAATATTACCTCCCAAATAAAATTGTCACCTTATTTTTTTTAGACATAATTTAAGAGTATAATAAATAAGATATTTTTTCTTTTGTACCTTGGAGATATAACAAATGAATTTTTTCTTTTTTATTAATTTATTATATTGAAATTCTATTTCAAAAATAGTGTAATAGTATTTATTTTGAGAATGTAAAACTCATAATAAATTTCACAATTTACCATAAGTTTTTTTTAAGTCAAAGTTAAATTTAAATAAAATTTTATATGTAGTTAAATTTTATATTTTACTTTATTATTATATGAATAAATTTAAATAAAAAGATAAACTAAATTTAAAAAAAATTGAAAATAACATAATCAATTGAAATCTTATACATCATGATATTCAGGTTGGATTCATAGTAAAATAAATATAAAATATTTAAGAATTAATATAAATTATATTTAAGAAAAAAATGTAAGTTATTCTTAAATAAAAATTTATTTATTAATAATTTATATATATATAATTTTATTTATTTTAACTGTTCGTAGCGGTCGTTAGTTGATGGTTGATAATTGATAATTGATGACAATTACATAATTATTAGCGATTTCAAATGTTTACTAAAATTATTATTAGGTGTTAATATATTTAATGATAAACATATATGATATATTTATTAGTAATCAAAAAGCTAATGATTAAATTAAAAAATTTTATCATGAGTTATTTAAATATTTAATTATTCTTTAAAAATACACTTATTTATAATTATAAAATTATCAAATATTTAGAAAAAGAATTATGGTATTTATCTAAACCCGTGTAATTTTAAACCGCAATAAAATTTTATAATTCGACGTGGAAATACCTCCATGACTACAATCATCAATTAATATTTTATGAAAGCGAAAAAGAAAAGGGGCAAGGGTGAGGTATCTTTTCTTTTGTCCCCAGTTATTAAGTTTTTTCTTCAACAGTTGCTTTCCATGATTCTACAATCTCTCCAGATTTTCGTCAATCATAATATTAAGGTATAGTCTCATATTATGATTTTTTTCTTGATCTATAATTTGACGTTTCCTTTTGTGAATTTCTGAAATTTTATTGTCTTTCAGATGCGAGATTGATCTGTTGTTCACTTCTTTTCTTTTTTTTTTTTTAGCTTTTCTTCTAAATTTCTTACTTTCAATTTG
Source organism: Aleurites moluccanus (assembly GCA_948193065.1). Taxonomy (NCBI): domain Eukaryota; kingdom Viridiplantae; phylum Streptophyta; class Magnoliopsida; order Malpighiales; family Euphorbiaceae; genus Aleurites; species Aleurites moluccanus. The sequence continues at coordinate 26,082 of CANXYC010905631.1, read as the reverse complement.
GATTTTGGTTTTCCTAGGGTGAACTTGTGCTTTGAGAGAATTATTTGAATGGATTCCATTTCGAATCAACCAGAGTTTGATTACTTGTTCAAGCTGTTGATGATTGGAGATTCTGGTGTTGGAAAGAGTAGTCTTCTTTTGAGTTTCACTTCTGATACCTTTGAAGATCTCTCACCCACTATTGGTAAGTTTTATTGGACTTTCAACTGATAGATTAAAATTCAAAACCTCGAGCTTTTTTTGCCACATTTATCTGTTGCTTTCTTCTTTCTGGTTCTATGAAATTCAAATGTGTCATTTGGCAGTACCTTTTGTAATTTTTTTTAATCCTATTAAAAGTGTTATATTTACTTTTACATTGTTCTCCAAATATCGCAAATGATCTCTGGTTATTGTGTAGTGTTATTCAAGATTAAAACATATGAGAATATGGCCGTCACACTTCTTGGTCTAAACCTGACTTTGCAAGTGGCTTTTCCTTAACATTCTCACTCTGTATATTTTCTATTCCTACAAAGGTGTGGATTTTAAAGTAAAATATGCCAATATTGGAGGGAAAAAGCTTAAACTTGCAATTTGGGATACAGGTAACTCTGACTTTGTGAAATTGTCTGATACTTCTCTATGGTTGTGGCTTTCCTTGTTATTCCGCTTTACATTTATAATTATATTATATCTTCTTAATGCATGTCTCATTCATGTTGTCAAATGTTGTAGTACCTTTGTTGTCGGTATAGGAGTAGTAGCATATGAGAAATCAGCTGACTGTTGAACTAAATTATATTACTATTTTGTATGTGAAGTTGTTTATTCATTCTGAGATTTATTTTATCAAATGGAAATAGTAGGTTGTAAAGAAATGGTTAGACCTTCCCAATCTATAGCTTCGGTGCCTATATGTGTTACCATTTTCTTGTGCTGAACGGTACCATTTATTTTATTTCCTTCTTCACACTATCAACCAACATTATATTATAAACCTATTTTAATCAATTATAACCACCTCTTTTAAGCAATCACAACCACCTTGTCTCTCACATAAAACCACCAGACACCATTAGGATTTTTCTTCTTTAATCATGGCCCAACCACAGCTCTCTTCCATGGTTCCTTAGGTAACACGCATAGTGATTACTTTCAAGGCTAGCTAAATTAATAAGCAAAGTGGCAATAATGTTTATAAGTGTTCCCATAGCCTTATTTTGAAAAGAGAAAATGAAGCCAAATCAGGACGTTGAAATTGATTAATTTATCCCCCCCAAAAAAAAGTAATAGAACTTGGATTTGGATATCTAGTAATGGAGTGGTCTCACAAAGCCAAAAATCAGCTGGTGAGAAAGTTAGTTAAGCCTTATCAACATGTTAAAAGCAAGGTAAAAGATATTAACTTTAAAAATTGTTATTTTTCTGTACTTTAATGGCTGTTACCTTTTGAAATGTGCAGGCATAAAGTGTATCTTTGATTGCAACAATTTCTGTGTATTGCAGTTAAATTGCAGTTTCCTTTTTCTTGTCATGGATCATTTTGAGTTTTTGATATAACTGGGTTTTGTACAACATGCTCATGGTTGATATTAAGCTAATTGAGTCATCCTAATATAGTTGCATGTGCATTTCCACTTGCCAAGTTGCCATCTCAGTAGGATAATATTTTGCTACCTTCCTATTTTTTTTACTGTATATTGTCGTTAAACTGTAGTTGCCTTTGTTTGTCATAGATCATTTTGATTTTTGACGTTACTGGGTTTTGTATAATATGCTCATGATTGATGTTAAATTAGCTAAGTCATCCTAATATAGTTGCATATGCTTCCACTTGCCAAGTTGCCATCTCAGTAGGATAATATTTTGCTACCTTCTATTTTTGTTTACCATGCCTGGAATCTTTTTCCTTAACTTATTCTTCAAGAAGAGGAATTTTTGGTCTTATCCAGGTCTAATACAGTGATACTATATGTTTCATCATGCAGCTGGTCAAGAACGATTTAGGACACTGACGAGTTCATACTACAGAGGTGCCCAAGGGATCATTATGGGTATTTCCCTTTTCTTTGACATCTAAAATTCCTTATCTGAATATGTTAATCACCAGAATGTTCTTGTTAAATCTTATTACAAAATTTTAGAAATGATTTCAATGTTCTATTCATAGTTATAAAAGGCGCTAGGCTTAAAGGGTCTTGCCAAGACCGTCTTGGAGCTTAGGTTAAAGGCATAAGGGTGCAAGGAGCAAACGTGTGTGTTTGAAAGAGGTCAGGGGAGAAAAAGAAAAAAGAACAAAAAATAAAAACTAAGACCTAATATTTGTAGCAAATTCAAGATATTAAGCATTATTTAGCCAAATGAACAAAAATACCAATTTTCGAAGCATCAGACCAAAGTTAATAATCCAACCACTAAGAAAAGGAGCGCAAAAAGAACTGAAATTTGATTTTAAAATTGATAAAATGTTATTAAACATCTAATCTTGTTGGTGGAAGTGAAAAAAAGATATCTAAACCTTGTGATAATATTTTCTCATATTGGACCGAGAAAAGCTTGAACTTATTTCATCTCTAATTATCAGCATTCAATTTTGAGAAGTTTAAACCATCAATTTTTGAACGTTATATAATAACAACTAAGCCTTATTCCAGCTAGTTAGAGTCAGTTATATGGATCCATTTCTTCTATTTCCTTTAGTTTCATGTTACTTTTTTTAGAAAGGTTTACATGCAATTATATATTTTCTTATCACTTTTTTCCATGTCGTCTTGGGTTTTCTTCTTCCTTTCTTATCCTCGTCTATTCTAAGATGCTCAATTTTTCTTACTGTTGCCTTTGTTTGTTCTATTTTTTTATGATCAACCATGTCAATTGTCCACTAAATTTTTTGTCGATAGGTGCCACTCCCAACTTCCCATGAAAATATTCATTTAGAATTTGGTCCAAATTCTTATGACTACAAATCCATATTAACATGCTCATTTCCGCAACATTCATTTTCTCTGTGTATTATTTCTTTACCGATCAACATTCTCTACCATACATCATAAATGATTGGACCATGATGTGATAAAACTTGTCCTTTAGTTTCAACGATATTTTCTGGTCACGTAAGACTTCATTAGCATTACATTACTTCATCTATCATGCTTTAATATGGTGATATACATCCATCTCGTTTCTCCCAATATCTTTCAATAATAGATCCTAGGTATTTGAAATGCGTGCTTTGTGGCAATAAACCTTCATCTAGAGTAACTCTATTTGCTCTCCACTCCTCTTGATGATAAAATTGCAATTCTTATTTTCTATTTTTGACCTATTAAACTTAAATCTTTTTGCTTCCAAAGTGCTCGTCTAGAGATCTAACTTTTGATTCATTGCAGCTTGAGTTGTGCCAATTAGGACAATAACATTTGTGACATCATATACTAAGGGATATCATCTTATATATGATTTCTCAATCCACCCATGCCCCAGGCAAGTAGGTAGAGATTCAAAGCTAATACTTGTAAACAAAGGAAAGTTCCTTACATGACTTTTGACTGTTTGGACACTAGTGAATACTCCATTGTATGTTTCCTTCATCACTTTATGCATTGTAACCGATTCTTGTGTACGCTCCCACACCCACTAATACACATCTCTTGGCACTCTATATGTCTCTCTCCCAAAGCATCATAGTGTGACTTGTAAGTTTAATGCTTTTATAATTTGAACAGCTTTGGATACATTCTTTGTTTTTGAATATGGGTGCTAGGATGCTGCTTCTTAATTCTTCAGGCATTTTCTTAGAAGTTCAAATGTCACTAAACAAATGAGTCAACCGACAGTCATGCTACCTGTATTAACCCGTAGTATGACAGATCTGAATTTCTTTAGGAAATTCAAGGAAATTAAACATACAGAAAGTAAACTATTAGTTCACACTAATAGGGTTTAGGACCTAGGGTTATAATTGCATCACACAACTCAAAGATAAAAGCATAATTTTCTAGAATTTTATTCAAATTTAGTCCTTATCCTTTGAGGAATTAGGCTGCTAAGAGAAATTGAGAAGAATAATGATATACCAAGGTGGTAAGGACTCAAAATAATATCCTAAAATAGCTGAAGACTCCCAAAAAGATTTGGACAGATTTTCCGACGAAGCTGGAAATTATGAAATTGCCCTTGTACTTAAAAAGTACTTTTCCAACAACTTATTTATTTAAATGTGCATATAGATAAGATTCTAAAAATGATTCTAGATGTTTATAATATATGAAATAAATCCAAGATAAAATTTGGATCATAATTCTAAATGCTTGAGTCTTAGAATTTGAATTTTTTTTATTTCCTTATTTGCATTAGCTTCTCCACTGCTCTTTAATATCATTCTCTTTTACCATTATCTTGTCATTCTCGTCCTTGATACACCTGATTTGACTTAGATCTTTACATCTCCTTTCCCTTGACTTTGTTAAACTTTTAGGTGTCTTTCTCTCCTTCTTTCATACCAAGTTTATCATACATCTTATTTAGAAATTATGCTCTAGCCTGGCTTACTGCTTTCTTGGATTTCCTTTTTTTTTTTTTTGTTTTCTTGGCTTCCTTTTTTGCAATCTTATATTTGCTCATATGTATCTCTGTTCTCACATTGAGATAATTGTCTATAGCAATCTCTTTTAGGTTTGATTGCTCTTTGCACTTCGTCATTCCACCACCATCCTTGCAGGTGGTGGATGGTGGTGGTCCATTACATTTTGAATTTCATAAACAATTTATTCAGTAATTTTTTAAAAAAGAGAGCTTGTATAAACTCTGTAAATTTCTTTAACTGGGAAAAAATAATTTCGAAGTTAATGACTTGAAATTAAAACAAAAATAGAACCAAGGGAATTGGGAGAGAGAAAGACATCAGTTTCATCGACATCATTTTCATCCTTCTTTTTACAAGGAAAAAAGGAAAGAAGCCAAGGGAAGAATGGAGATTAAAATGGATTAGTTTGAGCATTGTTCTTTGAAATAAAGAAGAGAACCCAGGAACAGAATTAAAGTTAGTGAGGAGAGAGAAACAGAAAGTAACAGAGACAAGGTAGAATGAGAGAGATTTGAGACATGAGGATGCTGGAAATGGAAGGATTGGCAGCATGTGACTTTAGGAGTGGTGATTTGGTAAAGTTCTAGTGAGTTTCCAGAGATGATTTTTCTGATTACTTTTCAGCTTCTCAACACCAGGTTCTAGCAGTTTGTGAAATTTTGGGTTTTGTAATCATGATCTCTGCTGGTGTGAGAGTTCTCCAATGGTAAAGATTTGTAGGGTGTGTGCCTTTTCTGTGCATTGCTCCTGGAAAAAGGTGCACACCTAAGTGATAAAGCCCTTAGAAGAGGCATTAGGGCCTATATCCTATGTGCCTTGTGCCTGTAATGACAATGTTTCAATTGAATTTTGCTAATTAATTTCAGTGGCTTCTCTTTACTACATGAAGGAATGTTGAAATGTAAAGGATGTCATTCACTTGTCCATATTGACATAGAAATTGGAATGGACTTTAGACTAGCATTCATTCAGTGCGCTTCTTTGGTCCCTTAGATGAAGACAAGTGAAACCAATGCAAGCAACAGCTGGAGAACAAACTCTGCACGATATTTTTCGTACTATACAGCTATACTCTCTATGCTGTGGTGTTTAAAGTCTGTAATTATGCCTGAAGAAATGTGTTCCCTGACATTTTTTTTCATCACCCTTGCCAGTCTTTCCATTTCTTCAAATCAACTATTAAAGTTAGATATCGTTGTAGCGTATATATGTCCTTAATATTAGAAATACAATATAACAGACTTTTTTAGTGTTCAACATAATTGATGCTTAATGTGATCAATCTTTGCTCAATTTGAATTAAAAACTATGGTTAATTTTGGGATTGCAAGTGAGAGACTGCATCTATTTCCTTTAGTAGCTCTTTTCCTTTCCCAAGGATAGTGGTAGCTGATTGATTGAAGTCCTATTTTGAACATAATTACCTTCACCAATCTTTAAAAAGTAACTTAATTTTAGAATATAAAATTCAGAAAACTATCCTTTAGGGCTTTACTCACATAATTAGCAACAAATTGCTGGATTCTCCTAGCTCATGTTCATTTATATTTACCAGATTCCAAAATCACTATCTTATATCTTGTTTACCTACTGGAATTTTTCTGTCACGTTAATATGGTTTACAACATTAATTTTTTACATAGCATGCGGCCTTTTGAAATCAAATATAAACATGCATAGCAGTAGCAATTACACCACAACCTATGCTGACGGAGAATAGGAGCACAAAGAAATTCAAATTTAAAGGCACAAGCTTAAAATTATGGTCCCCACTTAATATGGACTTTATTGGGGGAAATTATAGAATATTTATTAGTTCTCTTGGATTTAATTCATTCATCTAGTTAGTCTATTATTTTAAATAAGGGACAATTTTGTGATTTTAAGTTTTGCTGGAAAATCTTTTCCTATTTTTTTAGGAGTATTTATATTTATTTTATTGTCTTATTTTAGAGTCTTTGTAGGTTTAGGATAATATTATTTCTTGTAATTTATTTTAGGAGTCTAAATCTTTGTAAGATGTGGACTACCTTAGAAGTTCTTTATTTAAAGGTTTAAGAGTTGTTTTAAGTCTAATATCTAACATTATAATATTTTTAAGGAATGTTTTGTTATTGAATAAAAAAAACCTAGCAATTATGCTATTTCGAGTTGTGTGATGCAATTCAACTCTAGGTGTGATGCTGTGGGATCTTGAGTGTGATATTCAAGGAATTTGAAGTGTGAAGTTTAAACTATTTTATCTAAATTTACTTCATCCGTTATTGTTCACCTGTTATTGTTCATCCGGTATTGTTCACTTATTTCTATTCATCCAATGCTATTCACCTATACTGTTCATTGATATTGTTGATAGGTACCCCAAATAGCCTATAAATCTCTATTATTGCTTAATTTCACTTTCCAAAATCCATCCTTTTACAAACCATAGCCTTCCTTCTGTAGTTCTTAACCATCCTAGTGTCTATATAAACCCAAATTTACTTCTTTATAACCCACCCTCTAACCCATCCAGTGTCAATTTGGTATTAGAGCTTCAGGATCCTATGAGCTTGTTGCTTTAATCTTCAATAATGGAGGATATTTTTTGGAATGAAATTCAATAATTACAAACTGAAATTAGTGCTTGTAAGCTCCGAATAGATGAATTACATTGTTTAAAGCACAAGTACGGTGGTCCTGAAAAATCTCCTCCTTTGTATCATGAATTTATGGCAATTAGTCATGTCCTATAGCTTAAGGAACTAAAGCTTCAAGATTTGATGATGTGTTCTATGGGTAGTCAAGATTTGCAAATTGCAACTAAGCATGATAGGAGACAACTTCAACCAAATTATAGAGCGGGTGACATCGCTTTAAGAGGCAAGATAAAAGTTCCTAATTTTAAAGGTATGTCGAATCCTACTTTATTTTATGATTAGCTCCATTGTACTGAATCTTTCTTTGATTGGTATAATTATGGGAGAACATCGTAAAGTAAGGTTTGCAAAGATGAAATTTGTTGAGTTAGCTAAATTATGGTGATATGGTGTTGAGCATGACATGGAAAGATTGAGACAAACACCTATCAGTACATGGAAAAAGATGAAGGCTAAGCTACAAGAGAAGTATTTGTCACCTTAGATGCATCAAAAGGTTAGTATTTTACAAAAGGCCAGCATGTCAACGGCTGAATATAATAAGAAATTTAAAGAGGCAGGAATTGAAGGTCAAATGACCAAAGAAGTTGCACAAGAATTGACCCTCTAAACTTTCTGTTTCTAAGGTTTATAATTGTGAAAGGTAATGCGCCCTCTCCAAAACCAAATGCAGGCACAAAAGTAAAGAACTTCCACTCAGAATTTCAAGGCAACAAGAAAAACCTTTGCTGCAAGTTGTTCAACCAAAAAGGGAAGTGAAAAGGCTACAACTATCATCTCAAACTCTTAAACTGCAAAATTTGCAACTGGAAACTCAAAATCATGAAGCAAGAAAACCAAGACAGCACATAGATGAGCCTATTCTGCAGAAAATCAACAAGGGGAGAATAACAGAGAATAGGAACACAAAGAAATTCAAATTTAAAGGATTAAGCTTAAAATTATGTTCCCCATTTAATATAGACTTTATTTGGGAAATTATAAAATATTTATTAATTCTCTTGGATTTAATTTATGCATCTAGTTAATATATTATTTTAAATAAGGGCAATTTTGTAATTTCTAGCTTTGCTTGAAAATCTTTCTAATGCGAATTCCAATTGACTTGTTTTGAGATCCATCAATTTTATGCATGTTAAGTGACCCATTTGAAAACTAAATCAGATTTGAAATAAGAAAACCTCGACTCATTGATGAACCATTGTCAAGAACCTTGGTATAAATTGTAGAATGCCCCAAAGGAATTAGCTTTGATAAGTTCAGACGATTCTTAGTAAGAATTAAAATTGAGAGAATTATCTTATAAAATTATATTTTAATCAAAATCTGAAGTTATCTAAATTCACAAGTTTAGTTAAGTATTTTTAGTGACTTAGCTACATAGAAAACCCTAACTTGAGTATCCTAGATAAAAATAAACTTCCTAGATAATGATAAGTTTCTAAATAAAATAAAATAAAAATAAATACTTAAATTCGTTTTGGACTATAAGATAAAATAAGTCTAAAATTTACTAATACACTTAATTTTAATGTGATTATACAACTCATAAATATGTTATATTAAAATTAATTGGATAAGATTAATTAAAACTTGATGTGCATAGGACCCTACTTAAGATCATATTATTCCCCTTTTCTTGAGAAAGTTCGTCCTCAAATCATGTGCCATGGTATCATTGAAATATAAAGCTTCTCTTGTAAGTTTCATTATTCTTTTGTTGGAGAAAACTTGTCCTCTAACTTTGAAATGCCGAAGTCGTAGAAACAACATACAAGTTTGCCAACTTTTCTCCTTGATGACTTGTAGCAAATAAAATATTTGTGGAATTTGAAAATTTGTTATAGAGTCGTCAAAGTTATCATGAGGCAAAACAAAATTTATTATCGAAATATTAAAAACTTCAACATTGTTTTTATTTTTGTGGAAAACTAAATCATTTTCCTTTGCTCCTTCATCTTCTTGGGCTTCTAAATGAATTACATCTTTTTCTCTCTTAAGATTTCTTGATGCGTTTCAAATACATGAATTTCTTCATGAATAACAACTTATATTTATGGAGCCTCATTTTCTTTTTCTAGTTTTCCATCCACCCAATCAATTTCACAAGTGACTTCGATGGGATAGATTATTATGTTTTCAACCTCACCATTCTCATTCTCATATTTAGGTTGCTATATTAATGACATTGATACAACTTTCTCTTCAGCTTTCCTTCTTTGATGTTTAACTCTCTGCTTGACTTTCCACCTCTCACGCTCTTCGTTAGTTTCCTTAAAAACTCTCCTATAATGTTTCTTGAGTAACTCCTCTTTAGATTTAATGGCTTGCCTTGGTGTATTTGGAGCAGTTAGATTTTGCCTCTTTGAGAACGAGCCTTCTAGTCTCTTTATTCGATCTCTCATCTCTTCAAATTGCAAGTTCATGGCTTGGAAGTGCTTTTCAAAGGCCTCCAATTTAAAAGCAATGTCAATTTCTTGAGTTTTCTTGATTTCTTTACTTGTGATAATTTGTAAAGAATGTTAGTAAAAGTAATAGAATATCTTACTTCACTCCCTTAGTGTTTCACTCAAAGTATTAATATCATTCAAGTTTACTCGTGTTTAATCATAATTCAAAGTCTTTTTTCTAGATGAGTTCACGCTTTTGCCTTTGCTTAAAGTTATTACAAGAGGCACTCAAATTAAACCAAAGTAAGTAAGTTGCAAAATTCAATCAATTAATCAATGTAAAAGTAAGAATTTTTGACACAATTTTAACAGAAATTGGAATCAAAATGGACGATAAATGCTTAGGATGGAAACGATTTGGACAAAAATAGATAGGAAAGAAATTTATCACACTAGGACAAGAATTATATTAAATGAAAAGGAAAAATACTTAATACAAAAAAAGAAAAAAGATAGGTATTTTCTTTTGATTTTTGATGTTTTATGACACAAATAATTGATTAACAATAAAATGAAAAAGTACAAATTCTAACAAAAACAAACGGAAACAAGAAAAGACAATTTAAGCAAACGAAACAAGAAATAATTTTTTTTTTTGATTTTCGATTTTAATATTAATCCAAGACAAATAGTTTTATGGCTTAGTTAAACAAAATAATACAAAACGGAAGGAACGAAAACAAACATAAACGACTGGGGAGGAACAAAAACAAGAAAATGTGATAACAATGTATAATAAAGCTACGCAAATCTGATTTAGAGCCTAAAATCTGATACTAAACTGATGCGAACCCCAATTGACTTGCTTTGAGATCTAACAATTTTATGCTTGGTAAGAGACCCCTTAGAAAGCCAAATCAAATTTGAAACAAGAAGACTTTGACCTGTTGATGAACCTGTGTCAAAAACCTTGATATAAATTGTAGAACACCACAAAGCGATTAAATTTGTTAAGTTTAAACGATTCTTAAAAAGAACTAAAATTGAGATTTTAATCAAAATTTGAAGTTATCTAAATACATGACTTTAACTAAGAATTTATAGTGACTCAGTGTCACATCCCGATTTCGGAACACAACGGTCCTAGGATGTGGGAGATGCCAAAGGCTACCAGTACCCATAGAACCCAGTATCACATACAATTATCAATTACTATCAATTTATTGTTCCATTATTTAGTTACTATTCATTCTGACATTCTATAATCTATCTGTAATTCTTACTGCAAGTGACTGTAACAATCATCTCATGCTATAACATATATTATACTCTATATTATGCCATACATACATAAATATGATCTAATTATGCCATTACACAACCCATGAAGCAACTACAAAATATATACAAAACACAGTGTTAAATATAATTACATTGTCTCAACTGATACTGCAAGAATCCACAGGAAACCAAAAGTTAAGATTTCTGTCTCCTACTCTGCACCTAGAAAGGGAAACAATGAAAGGGCGAGTATATAAGATATTCAGTGAATCTAATATGCATCGATCATAAATAAGGACTGAAACATCAATAAAGGATAGACAGATGAGATAATAATGTCAGTCTACTCAAGAATATCAGAATACAAAATCAAGTTACAGAAGATGACTGTAGAGTCAATAATCAAGTCAATGGAAAATATATCACATGGTTAACACAGATGTAGGGACATGAAACTTATATCACATGTATCAATAAACATAAGACTGATCAGGTCTTATGGCCAGGACTGTTAACCCTTCCTAGCTAGGGTATCATTATACAATGTGCACATTGCTGACAGTATGTATCCACTACCCTGTCGGAGCGGCAGCTCTGTCAAATCACATTTGAGTCATAATAGATATAAAACAAATCAATAGATACCATTAAACAACAATGGTATCACCAAGTATCAATATCTCAATATCAATCAATTCAAGTTGCAATATAAACAATAGAATGACAATAACAAGTTGATATACAATAACAATAGGTTTGGCAACTAACAATGAAATGGAATATAGGTTGGTCATACATGAACAAAAGGTTGGCACAATTGACATGCCAATATCGCTGGTGACGATGACATTCAAATGGTAGGCCTATGGATGAATAAGTGATAGACCTATGACAAAATGAACTAGACATTTCATCAAACACTTGGTGTGCAACAAAGAATGGACAAATTGACTAGTTTATGATGCAACATTGACATTACCCATTTAATCAACAAATAGTTCACAATGCAGACAACACAACAAACATCAATTTGCCTATATTAAACACAATTAAAATGATCAAAATAGCATTGAAAAACCATAGGAAAACAAAGCAAAATCAAGGCAATGAAAAGTACAAGTGGTTTGGCTAACAAGGTGATTTTGGAGGAGATTTCCAATTAACATTTCAATGCATTTGACATGTCATATGATGCATTTTAAACTCACCTAGCACTCCAAATAGGTTAGCAAAATTGATTTGCCTTCAAATTCTTCAAAATAGGCAAAATAAACAATCTTCCTCATTTTGATTTTCTATATCAAACCAACCATAAATAATCCATCAATTAACTTTTAATTAACATATTTTAAACTCAATTAACATAAACTAACTCAAAATCAAATAGCCAAATTATACAACTTAGGTTTAAGGTTTGAAATTTGGGGAAAAATACCCAAATGCATCAATTGATGCAATTAATCACTAAACCCATCTTATTTATCATTTAAAGCATATAAATCATCTATTAAACTAAACAAATAACTTACCTCTAATGGATGATCCAGCTGAATTTTACAAGCCAGTGATTCTTGAATTTCTTTGTGATTCAAGGTGGAAAATGGATGGAAGATGGAAGATATAAGGTTGATTTCAAGTTTTATTTGATTTTTCCTTGAGAAACAAGCTTGAAAATGATGGGAGAAATGGAGAAGATGGTTCGGCCAAGCTTGGTGGGAGAAGATGACCAAAATTTTCCTAAGGCATGCTTATATACTAAGTTAAAAATGACAAATTACATATAAGTCCTTAAACTTTCCATAATCATACTTTGACCCCAATTTTTTCTGTAATTTATTCTGACAATTTTATTGGGATTTAGATTTCAAAGTGGGAATTTAAATAACTTATTTTTATTTATACTTTATTATAAAAATAGTTTCAGAGCCATTCTGAAACTCAAACAGTCGATTTCTCACTATACCCCCAAAGTTCTACTTATTTACGATTTTGTCATTATTTACTTTTTCAGTGTTCTTAAATATTTTTCACCTCTTTATTTTCACCATAATTACACATATTTATATGATTATTTATTTCCCTGTCAGAATCAGAAATTCAGCTGTCGACCGGACTGTTATTTTCTCGGCAGTGTTATTGACATCGACGTTTTTCGGGACAGTAACTCATTTGCATTCTAATTGTGTCTTAAAAATTATTTTTAGTTTTTTGGATGATTGCAAGCCAATAATTGATTATATTAACATTCATTTATGGTAGGTTTTTCTTGGGTATTACATTCTACCTCTTCAAATAAATTCGTTCTCGAATTTAAAATAAACACATGCCTCAATGTTGGAAGAGGAATGAATATTTGTTTTTCATGTCCTGCTTGCTTTCACATGTGCACTACTCTATCGTATGGTTCCTCCAAAACACTTTTATCATTGAGATTTCCTTATTCCGCAGCTGTCTAACTTGTCGATCCACAATCTCCACTGGTAGCTTCTCATATGACAAGTCTTCGTTCACCCCAATATCTTGTACCTCCAATATATGTGATGGATCAGGTACATACTTCCACAACATAGAAATATGGAATACCGGATGAACATGGCTCAAATTTGGAAGAAGAGCCAATCTGTATGCCATATTGCCAATCTTCTCGAGTATCTCAAATGTTCCTATAAATCTTGGTGAGAACTTCTCTTTCTTCTCAAATCTCATAACACCTCTCATAGGTGAGATCTTAAGAAAGACATGGTCACCAACTGCAAAATGAACATCCTTCCGCTTCGGGTCTGCACAACTCTTTTGTCTACTGAAAGCGGTCTTCATTCGTTCCTTAATGATAGGCACCTTTTCCATCGTCTCCTTTATCAATTCCGGGCCTTTCAATTGTTTCTCACCTGGTTCTACCCAACATACTGGAGATCTGCATTTCTTACCATACAGTGCTTCATAAGGAGCCATTTCGATAGAAAAAAGGTAATTGTTGTAGGAGAACTCAATCAGTGGCAGATACTAATCCCAGTTACTTTTAAAATCTAGAACACATAACCGAAGCATATCCTCCAATGTCTGGATTGCCCTCTCTGACTGTCTATCAGTCTATGGATGAAAAGCTGTACTGAACTGTAACCGAGTACCCATAGCCTTCTGGAACTTTTGCCAAAACCGAGAAGTAAACTGTATACCCCTATCCGATATAATCATCAATGGCACTCCATGAAGCCGTACAATCTTATCCACATATAATTGTGCATACTGAGCTACTGAGTAACTGGTCTTCACTTTCAGAAAATGAGCAGACTTCATTAATCTATCCACAATAATTCATATGGAGTCATAACCCTGTGTGGTCTTTGGTAAATCGACTATGAAATCCATAGTAATCTGCTCTCATTTTCACTCTGGTAACTCAATCTCCTGAAGTAAATCGAACTGCTTCTGATGCTCAAACTTAACCTGCTGACAGGCTAAGCATGTAGAGACAAATCGAGCTATATCTCTCTTCATACCAGACCACTAATAAACATCTTTCAGATTATGGTACATCTTTAAAATTCCTGGATGTACACTATATAAAGAATAATGAGCCCCTCTCATAATTTGATCTCATAGTCTATTAATGTCGGGTACAAATATTCGCTTCCCACACTTCAATACATCATTTTCCATTGTAAATTCCGCTGCTTTGCTATTTTGTACATTGCCCTAAGCTTCAGTAGATATGGATCTCTATCCTGTGCCACTTTAATATCATCGATCAACAGTGGCTTAACCCGAAATTGGGCTATCAGAGCTTGGTTACGATCCTGGAATTCCAAATCCAACTCTACACCCATATTAGCTAACTTTTTCATCTCACAGATCAATGGTCTCCTGGAAAGTGAGATGTAAGCTAAACTGTTCATAGACTTCCTACTCAGTGCATTTGCTATAACATTAGCCTTATCCGGATGGTAAAGGATCTCACAATCATAATCTTTAAGTAGCTCAACTCATTTGCGCTGCTGGAGGTTTAGATCCTTCTGCTGAAGTATATATTGCAAATTCTTATGATCAGTCTATATCTCACATTTAGACTCATACAAATAGTGTATCTAGATCTTTAATGCAAACATTATTGCTGCCATCTCTAAATCATGTGTCAGGTAGTTTATCTCATGCTTTTTTAATTGCCGAGAATCATAAGCAATCACTCTCTGATTTTGCATTAGAACACATTCCAATCCAGCTCGGGAAGCATCACAATACACTATAAACTTCTCATCCTTTGATGGCAATGCTAATACTAGAGCACTGGTGGGGCAAGACTTCAAAGTCTAAAAACTGCTCTCACATCCATTCGTCCGTTGATACTTCTCTTGTTTCCGAGTCAGCTTAGTCAATGGAGCAACAATTTTGGAAAATTCTTTCACAAATCTTCTGTAGTATCCTGCCATACGAAGGAAATTACGGATCTCAGAAACACTGGGAGGTCGAGGCCAATTTGCACTGTTTCAACCTTTTAAGGATCTATCTTAATACCATCTTTACAAACCACATGCCCCAGAAAACACACTTCAGTCAGCCAAAACTGACATTTAGACAGCTTAGCATACAACTAATGCTCTCGAAGTGTCTGCAGTACAATTCTCAGATGCTCTGAATGCTCTTCCTCACTTCTGGAATAGATAAGAATGTCATGAATGAACACTATGACAAACTCATCCAAGAATGACTTAAATACTCTGTTCATTAGATCCATAAATGCAGTCGATTCATTAGTCAACACAAATGGCAATACCAAAAATCAATGTCCATATCGGGTCCTGAAAGCAGTCTTGGGTACATCACCCTTCTTAATTCTCAACTGGTGATACTTATATCTCAAGTCAATCTTAGAGAAATGACTGACACCTTGCAACTGATCAAACAAATTATCAATCCATGGCAACGTTTCAGAGAGCCATCATTCTTTTTCACAAATAGCACTGGAGCATCCCACGGAGAACTGCTTGGTCTAATAAATTCTCTATCCAATAACTCCTGCAATTGCATCTTTAACTCTTTCAATTCTGTTAGTATCATTCTGTACGGAGGAATAGATATTGGATCGGTGCTTGAATATACCTCAATCTCAAACTCTATCTCCCTATCTGGGGATAATCCTGACAATTCATCAGGGAAGACATCAGGAAATCCCTGGACTGTTGGTAAATGATCAATCCCCGTAGAAGTCTTCTGCACATCTATCACATGAGTCAGGTATGCTGAATAACCCTTTCCTATCATCCTTTTAGCTTGGATAGCAAAAACAAAACTGATTCTAGATTCACGTCGATCACCCTGAAATTCAAACTCTGGCTGTCCCTTAGGAAGAAATTTAATCCTCTTCTCATAACTGTCAATCACTGTACGATGTGTTAGCCAATCCATACCAAGTATCACATCAAGTTCTAACACAGACAGTTTTATCAAATCAGCACACAGAATGTTATCATCTATCTCAATCACACAATCATAATAATAATAATTCACATCTACACTCTCCCTCATAAGTGTAGCTATCTCTAGAGGCACACAAAATAATTGTTTCTTTTTATTCAACTTAGATGCAAACAGTGGTGAAACAAATGAATGTGTAGCACCAGAGTCAAACAATGCATCAACAATCTCATTCTGTATTAAAATAGTACCTGTAATCACATTATCAGATCTCTGTCTCCTGAGTGTTCACTGCAAAAACTCTCTCCTGTCCTTTGCCTGTTGGGGCCTAGCTGCTGCTCGGTGTTTGTCTTCTGCCTCTGCCCCCCTACCAGGAGCCTTCTTAGCAACATTCTGGCTCATCTGAACGATAGGCTGAGACACTGATGCTGATGGCTGCTGATCACTCTACAAAGGACATCTACTGATAAAATGACCATGCTGTCCACATTTCAGGCAGACACCTGTCTGTTGTCGACACTCTCCTCCGTGCCTTCTACCACAAAAACTACAAATCATACACTGGGCATCTGAGTAGCAGGTTTAGAAGAACCCTGTGAATAAGCTGGTGCAGACTGCACTAGAGGTCCCCTACTTTGTGTCCTCCTCCTCTGACTGCCAGACGGAGGTCTCTGATCAAACTTGGGCACTGACTCAATCTGTCTAGGCTGGGAGCTGCTCTCCCCTCTCCTACCCTGTGATCCTAGTTCTCCCTTCCTTTTCTGATCCCTCTTTGCTCTTTTTGACTTGTATTTTTCCTCTATCTGATTAGTCTTGTCAATGATAGTAGTCTGAGATGTGAATTCTGTAGCAAGTGAGGCATTATGTAATGGTGTTGCTGCTGGAGCCGGTGGCGGCGGCATATTCTGTCGTTCCCGCCTCAATTCTGCTAATTCCCGATGTAATTCCATCATCCCCTGCATTATCTCCATCCTCTAAGGGTCATCGCTTCTCTCTGTCACCTCTGTCGTCCGTCAGGGTCTGGACGGTCCCTCTAAAAGCTCCCTGACAAGAGATTCATTAGAGATTGTCTCTGCCTCTCTAGTATCCCTGTCTCTGTCATCGAACATCTCTGTCAACTGTTAGAAAATAGAACACGTACTCAGTATATTACAAAAATGCAAAATACTTTTACATATTTGATGAATATAACAAAAGACGATACATGAATTCCTATGCTCTATGGTTTACTTAACTCTATCCATACTATATTTAGCTACTATTCGTCTGTAACCTATATTTTGATACCACCTTTGTCACCTCCAGATTTCGGAACACGACGGTCCTATGATGCGGGAGATGCCAGAGGAGACTGATACCTGTATAACCCAGTATCACATACAATAATCAATTACTATCAATTTATTATTCCATTACT
The DNA here is from genome assembly GCA_948193065.1 of Aleurites moluccanus. Classification (NCBI taxonomy): domain Eukaryota; kingdom Viridiplantae; phylum Streptophyta; class Magnoliopsida; order Malpighiales; family Euphorbiaceae; genus Aleurites; species Aleurites moluccanus. The sequence goes on along the minus strand of CANXYC010905631.1, from coordinate 8,376 downwards.
TAATTACTATTCATTCTAGCGTTTTGTAATCTATTTGTAACTCTTACTACAAGTGGCTATAACAATTATTATCTCATGTCATAACATATATTATACTTTATATTATGCCATATATATATAAATGTAATCTAACTATATCATTACACAACCCATGAAACAACTATAAAATATATACAAAACACAGTGTTAAATATAATTACACTGTCTCAACTGATACTGCAAGAATCCACAGGAAACCAAAAGTTAGGATTTTTGCCTTTTACTTTGCAGTTGGAAAGAGAAACAGTGAAAGGGTGAGTATATAAGATACTCAATGAATCTAATATGCATCGATCATAAATAAGGACTGAAACATCAATTAAGGATAGGCAGATGAGATAATAATGTCAATTTGCTCAAGAATATCAGAATACTGAATCAAGTTACAGAAGATGACTGTAGAGTTAATGATCAAGTCAATAGAAAGTATATCACATAGATAAGACAGATGTTGGGTCATGAAACTCATATCACATGTATCATTATGTATCAATAAACATAAGATTGATCAGGTCTTATGGCTAAGACTGTTAACTCTTCCCAGCTAGTATATCATTATACAATGTGCACATTGCTGACAGCATGTACCTATTACATTGTTGGAGCGGCAGCTCTGTCAAATCACATTTGAGCCATAATAGATTTAGAACAAATCAATAGATACCATTAAACAACAATAGTATCACCAAGTATCAATATCTCAATATCAATCAATTCAAGGTACAATATAAACAATGGAATGACAATAACAAGTAGATATATAATGGCAATAAGTTTGGCAACTAACAATGGAATGGAACATAGGTTGGTCATACATGAACAAAAGGTTGACGCAATTGACATGCCAATGTCGCTGGCGACAATGACATTCAAATGGTAGGCCTATGGATGAACAAGTGATAGGACTGACAAAATGAACTAGACATTTCATCAGACACTTGGTGTGCAACAAAGAATGGACAAATTGACTAGTTTATGATGCAACATTGACATTGCCCATTTAATCAACAAATAGTTTATAATGTAGGCAATGCAACAAATATCAATTTGCCTACATTAAACAAAATTAAAAGGATAAAAATGACATAGAAAAATCATAGGAAAACAAAGCAAAAATCAAGGTAATGAATAGTACAAGTGGTTCGGCCAACAAGGTGATTTTGGAGGAGGTTTCCAATCAACGTTTCTATGTATGTGACTTGTTATATAATGCATATTAAACTCACCTAGCACTCCAAATAGACTAGCAAAATTGATTTGCCTTCAAATTTTTCCAAGTAGGTAAAATAAATAATCTTCCTTACTTTGATTTTCTACATCAAACCAACTATAAGTAATCCATCAATTAACTTATAATTAACATGTTCTAAACTCAATTAACATAAATTAACTCAAAATCAAATAGCCAAATCATACAATTTAAGTTTAGGTTTGGAATTTGGGGAAAAATACTCAAATGCATCAATTTATGCAATTAATCACTAAACTCATCTTATTTATCATCTAAAACATATAAATCATCCATTAAACTAAATAAATCACTTCCTTACCTCTAATGGATGATCTACCCGAATTCTACAAGTCAATGATTCTTGAATTTCTTTGTGATTCAAGATGGAAAATGGATGGAAGATGGAATATATAAGGTTAGTTTCAAGTTTTCTTTGATTTTTTCTTAAGAAACAAGCTTGAAAATGGTGGGAGAAATGGAGAAGATGGTTCAGCCAAGTTTGGTGGGAGAAGAAGAAGACCAATTTTCCTAAGGCATGCTTATATATTAAGTTAAAATGACAAATTACATATAAGTCCTTAAACTTTCCATAAATCATATTTTGACTCAAACTTATTTTGTAATTTATTTTGACAATTTTATTGGGATTTATATTTCAAAGTGAGAATTTAAATAACTTATTTTTATTTATACTTTATTACAAAAATAGTTTCAGAGCCATTTTGAAATTCAGACAGTCGATTTCCCACTATACTCCCAAAGTTCTACTTATTTACGATTTTGCCATCACTTATTTTTTCAATGTTCTTAAATATTTTTCATCTCTTTCTTTTCACCATAATTACATGTATATTTATATGATTCTTTATCCCCTGGTCAGAATTAAAAATTCATCTGTCGATCGAATTGTTATTTTCTCGGCAGTGTTATTAACACCGACGTTTTCAGGGACAGTAACTCATTTGTATTCTAATTGTGTTTCAAAAATTATTTTTAGTTATTTTGATGATTTCAAACCAATAACTGATTATATTAACATTCATTTATGGTAGACTTTTCTAGGGTATTACACTTGGGTACATGGAAAACTCTAACTTAAGTTTCTTATATAAGGATAAGGTCCATAAATATGGATAAACTTCTAAATAAAATAAAAATAAATACTTAAATTTGTTTTGGACTATAAACTAATATAAAATAGGTTCAAAACTCACTAATACACTTAATTTTAATATGATTATACAATCCATAAATATTTTATACTAAAACTAATTGGATAATATTAATCAAAACTTAATGTGCACAAAATCCTACTTAGTATCATATCATTTTCCTTATTTGTTTAGAAGTTTTTATATTTATTTTATTGTCTTATTTTAGAGCCTTTGTGGGTTTAGGATAATATTATTTCTTGTAATTTATTTTAGGAGTCTAAATTTTTATAGGATGTAAACTAGTTTAGAAGTTCTTTACTTGAAAGTTTAGGAGTTGTTTTAAGTCTATAAATACCTAGCATTATAATACTTTTAGGGGGTTATTAAAAACCTAGCAATTATGCTATTTTGAGTTGTGTGATGCAATTCAACCGTAGATGTGATGTCATGGGATCTTGTGTATGATGTCCAAGGAAGTTTAAGTGTGAAGTTTAAACTATTTTATCTAAATTTACTTCATCTGGTACTGTTCACATGTTATTATTTGCCTCGGTACTGTTCCTCAACACTATTCACCTACACTATTCATTGATACTATTCTTAGGTACCCCCAAGCAACCCATAAATCTCTATTATTGCTTAATTTTACTTTCCAAAATCCATCCTTTTACAAACCATAGCCTTCCTTCTATAGTTCTTACCCATCCTAGTGTCTATATAAACTCAAATTTACTCTTTTATAACCAAATCTCCAACCCGTCCTGTGTCATATGCTTTTGTATGTGTGGTGGTGCATTTTCATTAGCTGAGCCGTAAGCATCACGTCTTGAGATGCACTGTCTTGAAACTCCCTCATGCAACTTGTAAAAAATGTCTGATTTTGTATCTTGATTAAACAGTTTATGATGTAACACGGAGAGAAACATTCACTAATCTTTCTGATATATGGGCCAAGGAAATTGAACTATACTCTACAAATCAAGACTGCATCAAGATGCTAGTTGGAAACAAGGTTGACAAGGTAATGTTGCAAAATTCACACTTTGTTGAAATCTTATTTAAATGGATGCTGCTACTTATGTGTTAGTTTTTCAAAAAGTAAGGATGCAAGTATTAATTAGATTAAACCTCAAGGACCAAAAAGTAATTTACCCTATAATATATTTTTCTATTCCTTTTTGAGTTATATTATATGTCTACTTAAAAAAGATAAGTTGTTTCTTAGGTACTTATAAATATAGGAGCAATTTTGTAATTTCTAGTTTTGTTGGAAATTTGTTCAAATCTTTTTTGGGAGTCTTTCAGTTTTATTTTAGATTCTTAGGGTTTGCTTTTGTTGTGCAAAATAACTTCTCCCTAAAGATATTTTCCTAGGACATTTTGTGGGGAAAATAATTTTCAAAGGACTAATTTTATATTGTTTGGCTGCAATATTGAAAATTAGTTGAAAAATATTAAAATTTTTTCAATTTATATCTCTATAATAATATTTGGATATAAAAATTTCATCTAAAAAGATTTATTGTTAAATATGAGAAAAATACATGAAAAATAGTAAATTGTGGTGGTTGTTGGTGGCCACAGGTGATCGGCAGGTTAAAGATGTGTGTTTATGTGCTTTCCTTCATTATAGTGAGTATGTCAAAGTTCGGAAAATATTTTCTGTTTTTAAAAAAGGGTTATTTTCCTCGAGAATGGTTTATTTTTTTTTTCCTTTGATCAGGAAAATATTGTTTCATTGACTGATTTTTTTAAGTTCTCCAACTAAAAAAGAACATGGAATTTTTTTTTCCATGAGACGAAATGGAGCCATAGTTCGAGTCCTTTTTTACGGGATAACATTATTCTTCTTAGTTTTCTTTAGGAGTCCAACTCCTTAGATGATTGGGACTGATTTTGGAATTTCTTTATTTTAAGTTAAAGGTTCGTTTGGGTCTTTAAGCACCTATGGTTTTAATGATTTGTAATTAGGTTCTCGTTCAATAAAATTTCAACAAATTATGCTTTTAACTTTGAGTGTGATGCTATTCTGACACTAGAAAGTGATCTTGATGAGCGAGTCCTAAATCCTATTAGTTTGATGCTTAGTAGTTTATTTTTGTTTGTTTAATTTCCTTTATTTTTCTAAAGAAATCCATATCTACCAAACCACTAATTCTTATTTTTATAAACCCTAGCACCCTAATTTCTAAAGTCCAACTTGTTCCCAAGCTGTCCTACATCAATTTTAGCAATCATCTTAATTAGGTGCCCATTTTACCAAAATAAACTAAACCTTTGCCCATAATATCAATTTTAGCAAATCCTTTTAATTTTATTCTAAACCATTAACATTTATTTTATTTTCAATCCATACCTCTTACATTTATATCAATTTTAGCTATTTGACCCAGATTGACAACAAAACTTGGATCAAATAAAATATTATTATTTAACTCAATATTATTTTTTAAAATCTCCCTCCCCTCCTCTCTCTCTCTCTTCCTCTCCATCTACCATTATCCCCATCCCTCTTCTTTTTCTTCATCCCACCTTGTTCTTCTACATTTACAGGTCTTTTTGGAGGCCACATTTAGGCTGCTTCAATTCACATTTTCTTGATAATTTGTGTACTGAAATTAGGGCTTCACATGATAATACATGTAAAGGTTTGGATTATTTTGGTCAATTGGCAAACCAAATTGCACCCAATCACTTGATTGCTAAAATTGAAACAAATCTCAATGGTTGAGCTACAAATTGCAAAAATTAAAAGAATTGGTTTAAAATGAAAAAGCACATAAAGGTTTGGATTTTTTTTTTATTATTTTGTTTCCTCTCCATCCTCCTCTCTTTTTCTCTCTCTTGCTGTGTAAGAGTTAATATATATATATATATATATGTAGAAGGTTTTATGCGAAAATGATCACATGGTCAAAATTTTTCATCCTTGTAGCACTGCAATCCTGTCACTTTCTCTCTCATTCTTGCAGTCTTACCTGTATGCATAACCACAATTTGATGGTATCACTTGAGGCCAAGAGATTTTTTTTTTCTCTTTTTGCCTCCTCAAGGGCTACTGTATTTTCATTTATTATGCAGAACAGACACTGCTAAATAAGATGCAAGTCTGTCTCTTGTGATAATGTTAATTCAGAATGTTATTGACTTGCTATATAATGTCTATTCTAGATAATTGAAACATTTCCTTTTTTGTGTTGTGCGACAAGAATGCCCTATCTGGGTTTATTTTTTCATATTTTATTTTTCCCCTTTCACTTTGTATATTACTTTTCCTTACAACAGGCAACTAATTATCGAATTAATTAACATCTAATGGACTTGGGTATTTTTAGGTTCACAATTGTATTGGAAATTGTTTAGGAACTCAATTGTTATTTCTCACATCCTTGAGAGATATTAACTTTGAGATCATATTAAAAGCTCTGTATGGCTGTAGTTTTTCTTTTTTTTTGTTGATATATATATATATATAGTTCATTTATTTATTTATTTATACCTAATATATCGTAAATAGTTCTAACTGTAATATGAAGAATAATAAGTTTTAGCTTGAATATTTTTCTTTTTTCCTAATCAGGACAGTGAACGAGTTGTAACAAAAAAGGAGGGCATAAATTTTGCCAGGGAATATGGATGCCTTTTTCTTGAATGCAGTGCTAAAACACGGGTTAATGTACAGCAGTGTTTTGAAGAGCTTGTTTTAAAGGTATAGAACAAGACAACTTTGCTTATTTCCTATTTTTATTTTCAACAAGACAACTTTGCTTACTTCCTATTATCATTTTCAATTGTTCTGTTGTTGCAGATGTGCATGTATCTATGTTTGCTTGTATTGGAATTAAACTTTGATGTGCATCTGCATTGATTTTTTTTTTTTTTGGCTTTACTATTCCTACGCTGTGGATTAGGCTGGGAAATGCTAATATCAAAACTATATGCAACTCACTGAATGCAGTTGAATATGGTGACTTTCATAATGATGGCCTGAATGATTGTGTGATCATGCAGATTTTAGATACACCTAGCCTCTTAGCCGAGGGCTCCAAGGGCTTAAGAAAGAACATCTTTAAAGAGAAGCCGCCACAAACTGATGCATCAATGAGCAGTTGTTGCTGATGCTGATTCCTATCCATATATTGCATGTTCATATCCTAACAAAAGTGGTAGTGGTTTTTCCCCATTTAATACTAAAGAACTTATAATTCTTAAATGTCTGTAAACCTTTGTTTAAAGTACATCGAATTAATCTTTGAATGGATGATGACAAAAGAAGTAAAAAAAAACTATTCACTGTTTGGATGCAACCAAGTTTATCAATTGGTTGCAATTTGTACTGCAATAGAGCTGTGGTTTATTTTTGACATGCCTGATTATTTTCAATAATCGTATCAATTTAATGCAAAATGCTAGTGGCCTTGATACCGTGATAAACTTGCACCCTTTGAGTGCGCAAGCGCGTACCATTAAAAATTAGGGTTAATTATTAATTTTCATGTATAAAATTATTCAATACATTAAATTTTTAAAAATATATTAATTTTTTTTTTACGAATGTCTAATTATATTAATATATTTTTTCATTTAATTTTATCATTAATCAGTCCTAAAATGATCAATAAGAACTGTAAAATGGCATAAATGTTTTTATTTTTTTATTTTTAATTAATTAATTATATTTTTATTTTAAAAAATATTTTCTAGTGTTAAAAAATTTATTTTTATATTTTATGAAAATTTGAAAATAAAAAATAAATAAAAATATTTTTCTAAAAATATTTTTTATTTAAAAAAAAATAATTTAAGAAGAAATTAAATTATTTTTCTTAAATTTTTTATTTGTAATAAAATTTTTATTTTTATATTTTTGATAAATTTGAAAAAAAAAATAAAAATATTTTTTTAAAAAAATAAAATAAAAAATATTTTTATTTATTTTATTTTTAAAGTTGTCAAAAAATATAAAAATATATTTTTTAACCTTAAATTTTTTTTTAAAGTAAAAATATGATGTAATTAATTAAAAATAAAAGGCAAGAACATTATTGTCTTTGTTGATTATTTTATAATTGACTAATAATAAGATTAAATATTGTGACATTTATTAGAGGGAGTTATTATATTTTTGAAAAATCAGAAAAGAGTTAATATATTGAGTCATTTTATATGGGATAAATTATAATTAATCCTAATGTCACAGCCCAACTTAGGAGCCATGACGGTTTTAGGGTACGGATGATGCTATTGCTACCAATACCACGAAGAACCTATGAAATAAACTATATGGCATGCATACACAAATAAGTTTAATATAGCTTAAGCACTACAAATAAAAACGGACAGCATCTCCTCTATTTAAGGAACATGCCCTGGCTAAAAACATAAAATATAACACTTCTAATATCAATTTCATCCAACTCCAATCAACAGATCCCTCTGGATCTCCACAATTCACAAACTCAAACATATACAATACCCAACAACATCTCAATAAGCAACATTTGCACAAAACACTTCATATAGCTTATATATAATCAATTTATATCAAACTTAACTTAATAACTTAAACTCCAAGCCAAAATAATATATACAAAACCAAATGCAACAAACACATATTAACTTATATGCCAACTATATACAGTACCATGGAATTAACTACAGACTTTATTTATAATACTTTGTACATTGGAGGTTACATTTATATTATCACTTCCAAGGCGGAGAAAAATGCCCTTGGACCTCGTGCCTCACTGCTAACCTGAAAAGACAAACCACTAAAGGGGGTGAGTATAAAAATATACTCAGTAAATCCAGAATATAGGATAAAAACTGGAAATGTAAGAAAAACAGGATATGCCATATTTGGCTAGCTGGTTCAAATATTGAACATTTGGATAAACAGCAGAATTATATATATAACAATAACTTTGAGATAATAAGAATAATGAATAA
>CANXYC010905567.1:0-35749 GCA_948193065.1 Aleurites moluccanus | reverse complement strand
AAGTCCTATATTATTTTCTAACCTAATTAAATTATTCTAATTTATCTATCCTCCATACAATTTCCCAATTAATTAATTTACAATAATTTATACATGTCATACACATTTTAAATCATATAGCACAATATTAATCAGACACTCATATAAACATATTTACTTAAATCTTATAGTACATATAACTATTAATTGCATCAAGTAAATCTCATAACATGTAAAGCAATCAATAGCACATAAAAACATGAAATAATTCATAAAACACATAAGGCAACAACTCATGCAAATACCCCTAACTCCCCCTAGGTTTAAGGCACTAGGGTTTAGGTTTCCAACTAGGGTTCAGGATTCTAGGGTTAGGGTTTCACTTAGGATATTACATTGATAGTGAGGAAAACATCAAAATATGTATGAAGAGAAAGATATCTCTTAAACAAGATTAGAAACTCATAATGGCATCCACAAAGAAGTAAATCTAATTATCTATCAGTGGCTATTATTCATCGATGACCATTCTTCTTTACAAGCATGAGAGAGAGAGGACAAAAACATAAAGGCTTTTATTGAGATAAAGTCAAGAAAAACACATCGAAATGGAGTTAGAATTTAATTAATACATGAAGAATAGATAGTAATGTTAAAATAACATTGATTCAATTTAAAATCAACCCAGAACTAACTTCAAATAGATTTTCAATTTGGGATCAAATTTGTATCCTCAATTGTGAGTTTACACTTACTCTTACTTGTTACCTTTACTCCACAATTATAACATATATATTTAGATTCATAATAATTGCAGATAAGATGATTTTCCTAGTAGGATCATCATACCTTTTGAGGTCTATCAAAGACCAACTAGCCTTTGTATTCAATCCATCCGTCTCCATCTTTGGCTTGATGGTATTGGCAGCAATCCTAAAGATGAAACTAGTCTTTGAATTAAGAAAATTAAATGTGGAATTGATAAGAGAGGGAGAGAGTTGAATAAGCAGAATTAGAGGACTGACCTGACACCATCTGGCCTTGGCCTTACTCCTGTTGGTGCACACCCATATATGTGAATTGCCACACTTCGTGCACTGTATACGCCTTGACGACTCAGAGCAATAATCTCGGTTGTCCTGCTCATAATAGGAATATGGTTATAAAATATTCCAATTGACATCAATGCTCAGTATCAGCCAGATTAGCTAACATGAACATGAACTAGTACCAATAGCATGCACAACAATGAGGCCAATTAAAAGAAAACAAAGATATTCCCTGCCTCTTAAAACAATCTAACTGCTTTGCCATTCTACATAATGTATTGTCCCAATTAGATCTCAGAAACCTAGTTCAAATATTGATCTTACATTTTGCGTTTTACATAAAAACCCAAATTTTCAAACCAGAAATGGTGAACAAATCAAACCAAATGAGATATCAAAGGATAATATTCACAAGCAAATAACTTTTTCTGCGCACCCCACCAGCTGGTTCCATTGGGGGCCACACCCACTCTAAGATAATGGTGGGGATGTGGAATCAGATGTCAGGGTGCAAAAATAGAGCTAATTACAAACTGAGCCAAGCAGAAAAATAGATCAGTTGCATGTAAACCTGGAAGTATAATTCAACCATCCATGAATGTTAAATCAAAACAGGACAACGCAAGATAACAAATTCTCAAATGCAATTTTATAAGGCTACATTTATCGTTTGGTGAATCTAAGATATAAACTATTAGACCACCCTTAGTCAAACAAAGATGTCAAAATACTAAAAGTACCCTAAAATGGTAAATATTAAATAGGAAGAAAATAACTCATAATAATAAAAACCAATGCTTCCCTATGAGAATACAAGCTTCTTAGATTGAAGAATTTACAAGAAAATCTTAAATTAATAAACAATCCATTTTGTAGTAAGATTGAAGGTGGAAGGCAGAAAGTGAGGAAAAGAAAAATCACTAAATAGCGCATTATAGGAGTTGAATCGCCAATCCAAAATAAAATATTAAAAGAAAAAACAGTAAATGCTTTAACATACTGTGAAGACTGGTTGAAAGGGTGGTGGTTTTCGTGGGGGTGGCAACTATACATAAAGACCAATGTATGTGTAGTTTTCTCATGCATTATTAATTTGTAGAACTATTTGAATTCTTAGAAACTATTTGAAAAGAAAGATTTGAAGAGCTATGGCTTCAACCGCCACATTCCCTCAATCGAAAACATATAAATACCATGTGCTTCTTGATACTCAATTCTACCAAAAAAAAAAAAAAATGCATCAATCTTTTTGGAATTACTGAAATGGAGGACCTAATAAAGTAATTCTGGTGGATATTTAAAAAGCTTGGTCTAGTCATTTGATTCTAATGATCATCCCCTGAAATGGTTAGTTTCAGAAGCTTAATTGGCAGCTTTCTGGTTACTTCTGTACCTTAAATGAGGAGATTTCTAGCTGTCTAGTTTTGTAGCTAGATTGGAGTAGATGGTTTATGGCTTTAGTTCAGATAGAATAACAGACATATATATTGAAGAAATAGAGAATAGAAAGAATATAGAAAAGATGGTGAAGCTTTTTCTTTTAATTTGTTCGATTGTTCCTTCAAGCTAGGTCAGTATTATATACACATAATTTGGGCTAAATAAGAAAACATATACAAAGGAATATAATCACAGATTCTACGTCTATAATTACTCAATCATAATCCCCAATTGTTAGCATAATCACAGGATATTATTCTAACAATTCTAACATATATATATTTTGCTTTTTGCTTCATCAAGAGCAGTGCTATTAAAGGCGTGCGCCTAGAAGCAAGGTGCAACCAGGCACGCTTAGGCCTCCAAGCCTGAGGCACAGCCTTGGGATTAGTCATGCCTGAATTTTTATTCACATTTTTTTTTTACTATTTTAACTCATACAAATGTAATTCAGTTTTTTTTTTTTTTCCTTTTATGTGTTTCAGTTAATGTAATTAGGATCTATGTATTCCTTATTATGCATGCGAGTGTAGTTAGGATCTATTTTATACTTTATTATTCAAATAGGAAACACATTTTTCTTTTTTTTTTCAAGTCAACATGTGCCTAGTATCCACCAGGTGCTGCACAGCTTTGCACCTTATGCCTTAGGCTCCAGAAACCTTTACACGTTAGTGTGCCTCAGACCTTTAACAACACTGATTGGGAGGCCTAGTCTATAAGATAAAAGAGAAACTCTTTACATCAATAGGTCTAGATCCACTAATAATTGACAGCTTTTTTTGTTACTTCTGTATCTGGAATGAGGAGTCTAGCTGTACTAGTTTTATAGCAAGATTGAAGAAGATGGTTCTAGGCCTTCACAGGCAAACTAATAGATAAATTTTTTGTTTGGTTCATTGGGAGTCCTAGCCTATAAGATAATAGAGAAAATATTAAGTCCCCTTTGGAACATTTATAATGTTAGAATTTATATCAATTCAATTCACATTATCAAATTGTAGCATAGCCACTTGTAATAATTACTACCCATGGATTTAAAAATCGGCTGTTACGCAACGGAAATTTACCTATTCGTTACTAGTACTCCCGTTAAAAAACGGGCAAAAAATTTTTGCAAGTATAACGGTCAGAACAACTGATATGTAACGGTAACAGCCGTAAATACCGTTGTTTTCAGATTTGTAATGGTGATTCAGCAAACCTGGGTGAAATTAGTGGAACGCAGCTGGCGGTGCACAGCAACACCTGCTTCACAGGTAGGTCTCTTCCACAACATCTTTTATATTTATCTTCTTTACTTCTTCTTATTTTCTTTTCACATAAGAGAAATTTGTTGAAAGAAGGGGTCTGATTTTCTTTTCATATAAGAGAAATTTGTTGAAAGAAGGAGAAGAAGAGAGAAGTGAAGGAGATGGACTTTGAGAAGATAAAGAGCCAAAAACCAAGACATCCATTTAATTAATGTTTTACTTATTTATTTATAATTTTTAATGATATTTTATAAACGAAATCCGGCTCATATATTCTTATTTATTTAGGTTTTTTTTTTTTGGATGAATTTTTAAGAGAGCTTTGAATACTCTCTCAAATTGTTTCTTTCTCCCAATGACAACTGTAAATATCTAGTGAATAAATTGTCAACACAAAAAATAAAAATAAATGTATGTTTAAATGATGGAATTTGACTTTCATCATTTGAACTTTGTTCATTTAAAATTTAATTGTTTAAATGATATATAAGATATAAAATTTTAAATTCTTGTATTTGAAATTTAATTGTTTGGATGAGAACAATAAAGATTTAGAATTCAATATTTTAAATTAATTTTTAATAAGAAAAATAATTACACATTTATTTTTCTACTTAATTAACATAATTATTTTAGTTAATCATTAAGATAATTTTTGAAATTAAATATGATAATTATATTTTTTAGTAAAATAAGACAATAATTTTTCCTGTGTAATATTCTTTTTATGGAAATAAAATTAAATATTTTTTAATATAAATTTAATAATAAAAAAAAAAAAAGATTAGACTGGTAACATAGTATTATTCATGTATTATAATTATTAATTATTTATAATTCTTAAATTTAGTAATTTGTGTCAATATTTCTCATTTTGTAATTTTTTGCAGAAAATTACATAGCGATTAATCGTTACAGTTATACGTGACCATGACCGCGAAAATTACAATAACCGCGATTTAAATCTATGTTACTACCATATCAAAATAGATTTATTTCAAAATAAAGATAAAATCAAAATGGATATTTTCATCCATTCTTTTGGCATAATTTCAAAAAAAAAAAAAAGAAAAACTTTTCAGCATCTCGGTAAAAATAATTATAAATCTCAATAAAAAATAAATTCTTGATTTCCATGATGTGCTCCATGATTCTCCCCAGCTGAAAAAGGTGAGAGAAAATGTCCTAGAGTTCTTAAGGGTCAGAATAGAATAATTAAGAGTGTTGAACCACCTAACTTTTTGAGGAATCATAATAAGTTTATGCCTAACTGTTACATAGGTAGTCCCTCTGACAACATTTTCTAAATGAATCAAATCTAATCCAAATTAATCTTGTAAGAAATCTACTATATATTGAACAAGTGAATTCAAAGTGTTAAACCACAAATGGCTTTAAATTTAAAGTTGCTTGTTTTTACCTTGAACAAAGCCACAATTGGGCTTCTTAAGACAATGCTTTAGTATGCCTTTTCTTTTGTCAACAATAAGACACAATAATCAAATTCTAGCAAGACTTGTTAATTTATCACATGTTATCATCAATTCAAATTCAAAGAAAATCTACCTGAATTTTCTAATATGTCAGGCAATAAAAAAAAAATCCACGTAAAACTTTCCTTTAAACAACATCGTGTTGATATGGGAAAAACAAATTAAATAATGTTGTCTTTATACGAGGAGAAACAAAACCCCAATCTCATATTCTTCCCTATTCTCAAACCCTTGATTAGTGACCTTCATAGTAGGTAAAGTTTTCCTTTCATTGGCATATCTTACCCATCAGTAACATTACTCACCTCAACACCATTGACTTCCAAAAATCTCAATGCACGCCATAGAAAAAGAGTTATAGAAGATGGAGCAAGACTTCTTTCTGCTAGTGAAAAAGATAAGTTTAATTAGATTTTTCCCTTTCTTTAAAGTATGTGACGTGTTCATAACACTCACCTGACATATTAGTAAATGTGGGTCAATTCTAACTTGAATTTGAGCCGGTTATAATATTGCAACAAATTAATAAGTTCATGTTAAAAATTGCCAAATTTTAAGTATGTGATAGAGTCAGAAAAAAGCCAAAGTTCAAGAACTTCTGTGTAATTAAGCCTAAAATCAATGGGAAGAAGAAAGTACTATTAGAGTCAATACGGAATTTGAAGCATCATACATCATACACACACCTTATGCTAATTAGCAATCAAAATGGGTTGCCACCAACAAAATAAGCTATTTGGCATCCGTAAGTTCATGATCATATCATTTCTAAAAGCAGCTCTTTGGTGTATGACTTGCTAAAGTTTTTTTTATCAACAGTCTGGAATTTCAAACAAAAGCCTTTTGCCAATCAAACGACTTGGCAACTTGTTACTAGATTTGTTGAAAATTGGAATTCTTTTTCCCTTTTTTACACCACATTGCATGGAAGAATTCATTCTTTTAATTTGTTTTCCTCTCTCATTCTAATGGAATTATTTTTTTTTATCTTATTCTTATTGTTTTATTCGAATTAAGACATGCTACATGAATACAACAACCTATGATCCAAACATGCAACAAACTAAGCAGTATAAACCAACCAATGGAATAGTCCTAAAATCATAATAAAAAAAAATATAAAATTTCTTTTCATCAAATCAATAGATTGAGAAAACTATTTTCAAAAATTTCTAGCAAATATGATTTCATTGGAATTGTGTACAACTCCAACTCTAGACATGGTTCCAATGGGGCATTAGGTATAACAAATATAACTCAATATCTTTTTTATTAATCCCATATGTTGTATATCTTATATAAAGATATATTTGTACAACAATAGATAGCTATCTCATTATCTTAAAGTAGTCTATTTAAGGTTGTATATTCTACCAAAGCTAATCAAGAAAACTATTATTCATTCCTTTATTTTCTATATGATATCAGAGCAAGCTGTGTTTTAACCAACCAAATCCAACATGGCAAATGATCCTAAAACATTTTATAGCCAAGATGACAGCCAAAATACCCCCCAAATAGTTGTTGTTGGCATAGTATGCTCTAGAGTTGTATACGCACAGTAATCAATTGACCAATTATCCTCATGACAATAATATATTCTCCCATGATAACGATTCATATTAGAGAATATAGTTCATAAGTAACTTTTTAGGTGAGCTTTTCTCCGTATGGAGAATGAGATGATAGCTCAACCTAATACAAGTACTTAAAAATAATTGGCGGTCATACAACTCTTTATTTGGACCGCACTAGTCCGAAAAAACCATCACCTTTGTTTGTCTTCCTAGTTAGTATAGAATACTAATGGAATGGAAGTAGTGAGTCACAAACTACTTGATTGGGATGTCAGGACAAACATGTGAACAATCATAAGATGAATTGTTAAACTGTGACATAGAATGAGGTTGACATGAGATTTTACTATTTATTAATCAACCGTCGTTCTCGTCGTAATTATGCATATAATCCTTTGACCTGAGGTGACAAGGCTGCCCATATATAAGTGACTAAAGTTTGCTACTGCTTTCATGTCGAGCTAGCCACGTACCACCATATGGGTATGTCGTGGCTTTACTTAAATATATAGTGGGACCCGGTGTTCATCCAGATATGAGATTCATTACCCGAGTAAATGAGGATAAGATCCTACGCTTTCTCATTCTTGATATCAAGTCCTTGGTCAAAGTAATTGATTAAAGATAAACTAGAATGAGATTCTAGATTGGTATTTTTTATATCGAGAACGTTTATTGAGATGTAGACATTTGATCTCGATATTAGGGTTTGACATCCACCATGATCCTAACTAAGAACGGGATCTTCTTAATGAAGGGATTCTAGTGCATGCAATTATAATCAAAGTGCATAGAATGTCAATAATCAGCTTATCACATTCATACTAATTAGGTAATCGTGATATATTATGCCAGGAGTTACTCACGACTTATAGAAAACCAAGAGGAATTGGGGATTTCGGATTAGTGGGTTATTCCGTGATATCAAGGACCAATATCATATATCACATTGCAAATTAGGTATGAACCTAGAAAATCACACAAAAAAGAGTAATGCATGATCAAACTCATCTCGATAACTAATTGAGATAATTGGACACAGCCAGTAATTAAATTTACAAGGTCCCTAGCATGACCTAGCTGTCCAATAATTTGGGTTTATCAATTTAATCCTACTTTATATTAGATATAAATGAGAAAGATTAAATTGTAGGACTAATAATTATTTGGTGATAAAAATGGTAAAAGATCATTTAAGATTTTTGTAACCCTAAACCCTAAATTAAGTTTAGGGGGTTAGCAAATTAACTATCTAGTTAATTGAATGATTAATTGGATATACATTTACTAATTCAATGACGTGTGTGAGACACGTCATTAGCATTATTAATCAAGTGACAAGTGTCATATTGTTAGCAAAGAAAGATGATTCATCTTTATCATCAAATATTTGTTCTCATCTTTTGTTACATATTTTAATGGATTAATTTTTAGACGTTGGTCAAAACTAAAATTAAATCATGACATGTGTAGACACATGTTGTAAATATAAGGAGAAGGGTAAGAATTGAATTGTGTATTCTTTGTTGATATACACAGTTTTGAGAAGGAAGAAGGATAGGAGAATTTATCAAGTGTGGAACACTTGCTTTACATACACACTCTCATCGCCATTTAGAGAAGTGGAAGTGTGATGGAGAAGTATCATTTATCTATTTTGTTTAATTTTCTTCATGGATTCAAGAAGATGAACAAATAAGATGTTATAAATTAATTCTTTTTTTCTTATTCTTTTCATAACATGATGATGATGATGATGATGGTAAGAATAAATTCATTGTTCCTTTGTTCATAGAGTGCATGGCCAAGACATGAAAAGGATGGTGTGAAATTTATTCTTTATTATATACTTGTTTTCTCATGGCTTATTTTGATATGCTAGATATTGAGAAAGAAATAAGTTTTTCATTTTTACTTTATTTATTTTCTTTCATGGTTAGAAAATAAGTAAGAGGAATTAAAGATTATAAATTTCATCATCAATTAATTTCTTCCTTTCTAGTTTAGTATTCTATAGAATTGAAGACGGGATAAATATGATTTAGTTTTTCTTATCTTCAATTGTTTTTAAAACACTTGGTGATTTAAAGAAAAGAAAAACTAATGAAAGGTTATTTATTATTTTCGTTCTTTACATGTAGTGCTAGAATGAAAAAGAAAAGAAGTGTAAAAGAATTTTAAATTGCTTTAGCTAAATTAAATATTTGAATTTTGTTTGTAAAATTCATCTTTAATTGATTATCCATTATACACTATTTGTTAGTGTTGGTAGAGTGAATAAAAGAACACCAAATATATTTAGTCTACAAAATAAACCCTAAATCGATTTATGGAGCTTGAGTAAGCTAGGTCGAATTGGGCTCGTGAAAGAAAGATGACCAAAAGATACTTGAGAAACATAAGCAAGTTTGATCGTGTGGAACTTGGTGGACGGACTAGAGTCATCCCATTTGAGGTGCTAAATCCGAAGGTTGAACTGGCTTGTACTACACTACAAGAGGTACATGATTTATTCATTGTTACATTCGGTCATTGCATAGTCATTTTAGTATAAATTTAGTTGATCCTTGAGGAAAATTTTGTGATCCATGTTTTTTCCACTTCCGCACCATTTTTGTTGTACCTATGGATCGCTAGTAAGTTTTTCCTTCAGTTTCATATTTGTTCCTCTTAAATCTATCGACACCCTAATTTCCATAAATGCAGCAACCTAACTTCCTTTGAAATTGACATATAATAATTATCCATCTTGGCACGCTCAATTTAACGCGCTATTAGTCGGATTAGACCTTGAAGGATTTATTAATGGGACACTTCCATGTCCTCCACGCCTTACCACTTCCAACACTAAAACCAAATTAAACCAATCCTATACTCTTTGGATCCGCCAAGATAACCTTCTTCTTCATGCCGTCATGGTTTCTGTATTTGAATCCATCACTTCCCTTGTGTCCTCCTCTCATTCATCATATGATGCATGGCACAAACTAGGCTCTTTTTGCAAACAAATATAGATTGCATGTCATGTATCTAAAGAAATGGTTCTATTCCCTGTGGTACCAAAACTCTTGTTGATTATATGCAGAATATTAAAGCAATTGTCGATGAACTTGTTTTAATTGATGTTCCAATGTCTAATGATGATATTGATATTCATGTCCTTAATGGTGTGAGCAATGATTTTAAACCTATCACTAAAGCAATCCGTGCTTGAGAAACATCGATTGGATTTGAGGAGCTTCATGATAAATTAACTGATTATGATGCAGTGCTCAAGTGAGAGGTGGCCGACAAGACAATACTGTCATTACAACAAACTTAACAAAACGCAGCAATCAACGTCGTGTATCCTATTTCAGTCAATCACAAGACCAATGCTAGTAGTCAAAATTCCAAAAATTGTCCTAGTCAATCACGGAACTGGAGATCCAACAAGTCATCGTAGTCTCGATACAACTCTCCTCGTTATAACAATCATGCTCAGTGTCGTCTTTGCGATCAATTTGGTCATTTTGCCAAAACATGTTATCGAGTAAAACCATCTACTGGGCCTCCATCAATTGCTAATGTCTCCACAACCGCAAAGGCTACCCCGCAATATTGCTTAGTTGATTCTGCTACCTTCCATCATGTCACTAGTGACCTAAATACTCTCTCCACCTATTTTGATTATGATGGACATGATGAAATTCTTATAGGTGATGAATTAGGTTTGAAGATAACATATACAGGACACACTTCCCTTTCTCACTCCAATTCTTCTTTTCAATTTCCTAATTTTTTATGTGTGCCTTCCATGGAAAAGAATCATGTCTCTGTACTTAAATTTTGCTCCTCTAACCAAGTGTCCATTGGATTTTTTCCTTTTCATTTTGTTATGAAGGATATCAGCACGGGCGCTGAAATCATGCGCATACGGAATAAAGATGGCATATTCGAGTGGCCAAAGAGAGTTTGTGAATCTCATCCATCTGCTTGCACAAGTACAATGGTCAATTAACCTCTTCGGTCACCCATCTCCAGCTGTTCTTAATTGTTTGTCACGTGACTTCTCTCTACCAATTTCATCCTAATCCTCTTCATGTAATTCATGTTTGTGTAACAAGTCATAGATTTCCCTTCCATAATTCATCTCTTACTAGTTCAAGACCATTAGATTTAATCTTTTCTGATGTTTGGTGCCCTGCTCCTATTTGCTTTGTGGACAATTAAAGATATACATGGTATATTTGTTGACCATTTTTCTTGTTACGCATGGCTCTATCCCATTAAACATAAATCTGACATTGCAATAATTTTTCTAGCTTTCAAATATATGGCAGAAAAATTATTTCAAAATTCCATTATTCGTATTTTTAATGATGGAGGAGGTGAGTGCCTCAAGTTAAAATCATTATTTGAAAAGCATGGAATAAAACATTTACTAACTACTCCCTATACACCACAACACAATGATATATCTGAAAGAAAACATAGGCACGTTGTGGAAACAGGAATAACTTTATTGCATGAATCATCTCTGCCAAATCAATTACGGTCTAGTGCTTTTCAAACTGCCTGCTATTTAATTAAGTTGTTGCCTACCTACTCCTGTTTTATCAATAACTTCTCCATATCACAAACTTTCTCATACCACCCCAAATTATGACAAACTTCAAACTTTTAGATGTTTGTGTTACCCACAGCTAAGACCATACACTAGAAACAAGTTGCAACAACGATCATTCCATGTGTTTTTGTAGGTTATTCATCAAATCAAAATGCTTATTTGTGTTTTGACTTTCCTAGTGTTAAGACTTTTGTGTCTAGAGATGTGGTGTTTAAGGAATCAATTTTTCCATGTGCAACAGCTAAACTAACTCTTTCTTGTGTGCCCAATACTCCATCTGATTCTTGGTTTCCTACAAACCCGCAAAATACATTCCAAATAATTAATTGTTCATGGCACTTCCTCTTTGATAAGGCAAAATGACAAGACTTCACATGACTCCTTCCGTATGGGAACTTGTTCCCCTTCCATATGGCGAGCAAGCCATATGCTCCAAATGGGTTTTTAATGTCAAACGACGCTCTAATGGCGCCATAGCAAGGTATAAGGCCCGTCTTGTTGCAAAAGGATTTTACCGACGACTTGGAATAAAGTATGGAGACACTTTTAGTCCAGTGGTGAAATCAACCACAATCAAAGTTGTTCTTCCCTTGGCAGTTTCCAATGGCTGGTCTCTCAAACAGCTCGACGTCAACAATGCATTCCTTCACGGGTCATTACCTGAAGAGGTTTATATAACTCAACCTCTAGGTTTTATTGATCAAAGTAATCAGTCACATGTTTGCAAACTTCAACAGTCATTGTATGGCCTTAAACAGGCACCTCATGTATAGTACAATGCATTGCAACAATTTTACTTCACTGTGGTTTTGATAATGCAACAACAGATGTTTCTCTCTGTCTACAGGGCAACAAGTTCCATTATATATTTCTTGTTTATGTTGATGACCTTGTTGTGACGGGTAACAATGACACAGAGATTGCTCAATTTGTCCACCACCTATCAAGATTCTCAGTAAAAGATCTTGGCAAGCTCCACTTTTTTTAGTTTGTCTCTTCCGTCAACGGAGGACTCTTTCTAAGTCAACATCAATACATCACAAGTTTGCTCCAAAGAACCAAAATGACTGATGCAAAACCTGTTGGTTCCCTAATTACATCAACCTCAGTTGTATCGGTTGATCACAGTTCACTAGCAGATGGTTCTCTATACCACTGTGTTGTTGGGTCACTACAATATCTTTCCTTCACACGACTGGACATAGCTTTTGTTGTTGATCGACTAGCTCAATTCATGCACTCTCCCACTCAACAACACTAGCAAGACATCAAATGATTGCTTCGTCACCTTCAAGGAACTATTCATCACGGTCTCTTCATTCAACCATTCAAGCAGCCTATAACCAATGCCTTTTCTGATGCTGAATTGGGAAGGTGACAAAGATAAATTTCTATTCACAACAGCAATATGTGGTGGATCATGGTGGCACACAAATTTCGTGGTGCTGAAAACAGCAACACATCGTTGCTTGCTCCTCAACAGAAGCGGAATATCGGGTTATAGCTTCAACAGCAGTAGACGTAATCTGGTTACAATCCTTCTTGGGGAACTTGGAATAAAAATATCCCAAACACCAGTAATATACTGTAACAACATTGGCACAACTTATTTCTATGCAAATCTTGTGGTCCATGGTTGAATGAAGCACTTGTCTCTAGAATATCACTTTGTCAGAGAGAGTTCAAGCTGGCATGTTATCTGTTCAACATGTCACCACCAAAGATCAATTAATTGATCTACTCACCAAGCCCCAAACTAAAACCAGAATTCATCAGTATTGGTCCAAAATTGGTGTCTCCAATGGAAGCACCATCTTGCAGGGACGTATAACATATATAACTTAATATCTTTTGTATTCATCCCATGTGTTGTATATCTTATGTAGAGATATATTTGTATGACAGTAGATAGCTACCTCATTATCTTAGAGTAGTTTATTTAAGGTTGTACATCCTATCAAAGCTAATCAAGAAAACTATTATTCATTCCTTTATTTTCTACATTAGGTACGATATATTAGATTTCACATCAAAGATGAGCCAAGAAAAGATACAATTGACATTCACAGCTATTTTCTAGCCATGGATTTAAAAAACGGCCATTTTGTAACGGAAATTCATTAAGTTGTTACCGATATACCCTTTTTTTAATGGGCAAAAACAAATTGTCATCTTAATGGCAGTAATGATAGTTACAGCCATTATGTAATGGATGAAAGAATAAAAAAAATGAAGAAACTGTTGCTTTTAATCTTTTTTTTTTAATTGCTTTTTATTCATGATTTAAAATTTTCAGGGAAGAAAATCAAATTGGGAGGATGAGTACCTGAATAAGCAGTAAAATAGAAAAGAGAGGAGGTTCCGATGGAGAAATTGGAAGGAAATTAAGTATCATCGGAGAATACAGAATTGTGTGGAACAGTAGATTGCCAGCTGAAACAGAGGTGCAGAATCTCTAACAAAGGAAAAGTCGTGCTTAAAGTCATCATCTATTTTACAAAATAAAAGAAAGAGCTAGACATGGTTATAATAAGAGACAAAGAGAGACACGTGGATTAGTGAAGTTAAGTCCAAAACATAGAATATTGCCAAAGGTGCAAGATTCATTAGATAAAGCCATGTGGCTTTGTTTTCAGATTTTTTTTGTTCGTTTAGTTAATTTGAAAAATTTGATAGATGAGGATAAGTGGAAAGACCTATGGCTTTGTTTCCAAATTTTTTTGTTTGTTTAGTTAATTTGAAAATTTTGATAGATGAGGCCTGAGCTTTTAAAAATTTTAATATTTTTAATTAATTGGATTTGGATCAAATGTATGTTTATGCATATATCTCAACTTTTAATATGAAAAAAAAAATCCAATACCCTAAATAAAATTGAAAATATATGTAACCTACATAAATATATTATTTAAAATTTTAATTTCATGTAAAATTTAAGTGGTATTTCACATATAGTCTTAATTACATTTTTAACTTTAAAAAGAAACATTATCAACTGTTATCTAAATATATATAAACAAAGTATGATATTATAATCACATGTATCAAAACCAATATTAATTTCACCATTCTTAAATCAAAGAATCTTAGTCCTAAAAAGAAGGAACAATGCTAAGTTGAATTTGTGTCAATATTTGCAATTTTTCCGGAAAAATTGCATAGCAGTTGGTCGTTGCTATTATTTTATGGCCGCGACGACCCCATTACCGTTGCACACGACCGCGACATAAATCTATGGTTCTAGCTAATGAAAGGTAATAGTCAAGCCACCATAATCCTTTTTCCTGCTTTGTCTCCACTCAAAATACTCGCCCATGTATTCTCAAGCTTTAGAGATAATTCCAAAATGCTGCATAAGAAACTTTGAAATTCTTAAGCATCATTTATTTGCAGAAAATAACTTGTTTATGGAAAATATTTTCTAAGAAAAACAATTCATGATAAAATAACTTATTTTCTGTTGTTTGTTGATATGCAAAAATCAATTAGAAATTATTATCCAGCATTTGGAATATATTGGAAAATATTATTTTTCTTTCACTTATAAAATTATAAAAATGTCAAAACTCAACTTCATATTTTTCTATTTATAGTTGAATATGAGGAAATAATATGAAAGCATATCAATGGAGTAATAAAAGCATATCAATGGAGTAATAACCATGTGTTTATATGTTTCCCTTAAAGGTTTCTTCCATTCTTATGAATCTGTCAAAGTCAGAAAAATAACAGTTTTTTACTTTGACATAGAAAAGCATTTTGTATTGTTCAAATCTCCAAAGTGCCCCCAAATGTCAAAATGCAGAAAATGTTATTCCAAGAAAATATCTTCTGCAAAACAAATGCAGGTCGGAAAACCACTATTCAGACCAAAAAACTGGACCGGAGCAAGAAACAGATGACTTTACCGCACTCCTCATCATGAGTCGACATTAGTAAGAAGAAACCGGAATACAGAGGACCGCCATTCGTGCCCACACACGCCGGTGTGTGAGCCGGAGCTGAAAGAAAGGAGTGGCGCGTGAAGCCCACTCACTGACCGGACGGCGACCAGATTTTACAGGACGGCCAATCAGCGGTTGGGATAGCTTCTGGTTGTATCGGTGAGACAGATTGATCACCCTAAGATGATCCCACCAACTGGCAGTAGCAAACCCAGAACAGAGGAACAAAAAGAAGAAGAGAAGGGGGACAAAAACTTTGGCCTAGATAGGCTCTGATACCATGAGAAAATAGAGAAAAAGACAGAAGAGGATTGAATTGAAGCTTATTGCTTGATTATTCCCTCAAGCAAGATTGGGAGAATATACACCTAGATTAAGCTAAATAAGGAAACAAACATAATCCCTAATTACATGCAACTATTACAAAAACATAATCAACATAATTACAGCCTATGATTCTAACATTTACAGCCTACGATTCTAACAGACCTTAGCAAAAGCTTATTTTAAAGCCATCCTATGTCAATATGACCATTTCATTCTCAGTTTTTAATCATGAATGTTACACCAATGAGAAACTGTAAGAGAAAGATTTTGAATAAAATGACCATAATGCTAGAGAGATTATAAACAAACAATACCATATAACTTACCTGATTAGGAGTACCATGGGACTTTTGACATACACTCCTCATCTTGGATTCTTCCTTCCTCAACTGCTCGTCGTAGTCCCTCTTCTTTGTTGAATCAGACAGAACCTATAAGTTATGTCATTGTCATAAGCCAAAATGACAAAACATAACACGTCATCAGCTTTGCAAGCATGTGTGTGTGTTTTTTACACAGGAATTAGTAGCACAACCAATTCGCACATATACATTTGCACTAGAAAGAGATTTCAATTGACTATAGATGCTTACCTCATAAGCGCATTGAAGTTTCTTAAATGATTCACTCGCCCAAGGACTCCCCATATTTTTATCAGGATGCACAAGAATGGCCTGGACATGGTTATCAACGAAAGAATGAAAAGAGAATCAGTAATGTGTGTGTTTGTGTGGAGAGAGAGGGGAGGAGAGGGGGAGGGGGGTGCAGATTGCATGCCAACTCCTTTCATGCAAGCATTACAATGTATCCTAACTGATGATAGGTCTAGCTTCTGTGCATAATCTGTATCTCTTCTTGTAGAGAGGAGGGAATTAAAACATGGATTTAGGAAAGGAAGGATCCGTGAAGAAAATTCCCTTTAGAGAACCCAAAAACAGGTAAACAAGAAAAGTATAAACTTAATTTTTTTTTAAAAAAAAAAAAAAAGAAATGTACAAAAGCAATTTCCAACCACTTTGGGACTCTCAGAATTTTAAACCACAAAAAGTTGATAGTAATACTTGCATTCGAACTTCTCTCAATAAATATTGAACATACCTTTTTCCGATATTCCCTTCTCAAAACTGTGGCATCAATTTGTTTATGACGAGGATATCCTAGTGCTTCATAATGATCTAAACTATTGAATATCCTTGTCATCTCATCAGCTGAATTTGTTTCTTCTCTATCTACCTTTCTACCAGAAGATTCACTTCGACTATTATCAACATATGAAGTAGCAGGTGGACTGCTTGATGATTTGCATGACTGCAACTTTTCATATTCATCAGTAGGAACTGAGTGTTCACACTCTGCAGAGAACTTATCTTGCATGACTGTTTCAGATTCCTTCTGCTCTTCAAAGTACATATCTTCATTGATATTATCACAACATTGGAGAAAAAAATTTAATGCGTCATTTGATAAAAATGTAAGGTTTATGGATAAAAAAAGGCCTTGCCATCCAACTCGTACTTTCACACAATAAATAGCATAAATTGTTGCCGTTAAGACTGCCAAACGTGCATGCTTTAGGGAGAACAGATAAGCTGCATGTTCACAATGTAGAGAATTAAAAGAAGAGAGAGACAATTTCACACATATATGAGTAGCTTCAATTCATAATACAACTTTCGGGGAGTATGCTTAGAGATAGTGTGAAATGAGTTGAAATCATGCACACTGTAATAGAGACGATGCAAACTCTTTCATCATGTATAAGACCCAACGTGACAAGGTAACACAAATGATAGCTCGTGCACACACAGATACACATGGATATTAGTATGGCAGAACATAAAGGAAAGGATATACAGCAGCAATTTACAGAAACCATATGATAATTAACTTATGTTACAACCAGAATATTCTAAAATTGTTAAAGGTACTTAGTATTGTTGTTTGGACAACTAATCTGCTGCTCATTGTAACTGGTACCTCCTAATATCGAACATTCCCTCTATTTGAAGCAACATCTGTTCAAGTCATTTGCTTCCATCAGAGTTGCCATTAGAACTAACTACAAATTGTATAAATGCCCAGACCACTTTGAGAAAACTACTCCACCAGATATTGCCCATCACATTACATAATTCTAGTCTGTTTGGCATTGAAATCAAAATTTGCTTTTTTGAAACACACCCTTTTAGAAGTTGGAACAAGAATTTTGAAATTGTTGTTCAGTTGGTCTGAACCTTCTACAATCAGAACATGTCAAACTGACTAAAAATAAATTTAAGGGAATTTAATCAACATATTTAACATGGTGCTTTTTCTCAATAGTAGCTCAAGCAACAATACTGAACAGATCATATGATTGAGTTAGATTGGCTTCAAATCATGATAATATTAATAGCTGAAAGTACCAAATGTCAATAATCCTAACATCTAATGTTGCAATCATTCAGCAATTCCTTCTAGCGAATGCAAAAGGGGTATCCTAGTGTATAGGCACATCCCAATTTGTCAATGCCGACACAAGAGCTACCATCTACTAAGTTGCAGCCTATGCATGAAAGCCAAACCAATACAAGTGACAAGCAATATGAGAAGAGTTTTAAAAAATGGAGCGAAAAACAGTGATGGAAACAGAAATCATATTGCAGAATCAGCCTGAATCATTTTGAATCAGTCCGAGTCAGCCACCTCTGCCATGAGTTTTTTAAGTCATTAAAAAAAAATTGCTCAAATCAACAATACACAATAATCAAATAAAATGTGAGTTCTAAAAAAAGAATGCAATAAAATATGCAAGATATTAAGTGAATAATAACCTAAAGGAACATTTTATAAAATAACAGCCATTTGTCTATCTGTTTCCAAGTAACGCGAATCTCCAATAGATAAAAGGAAAACAAAGTAATGACACGCTAAAATTGCATTAAAATAGGCCAATACATTATGGAACAGTCATTATTTAAAACTAAGAATATGCACCAGTGCAAATTCACCAGCAGACCGCCTAAGATTATCCAGGATAATTAGTACAAAGATGCACAAGTAAAATGGCATTGATAGGAAAATCAAAGGATCTCAAACTGCAGAATTATTCATTCCAGTTTTCAGTAACACTTTTTGTGTAAGTGGTATTTGGAGTTGTTTATGTTTAACAGTGTGATTCAATGCCCTGAGGTTATAGCTGAAGAAAAGCTTCAAGCCAATGACTTTAACTTTTTTGGTGGGGCATATAAATGATGAATCTACCAATAAATTTGCATAAAACCTTAGGGGAAAAAAAGATAGAGAAAGAAGAACATGGAAACATTATCCAGATTGTTGGGTCAACTTACACCTAACTATCTAATAAATGGGAACAATAAGAAAGATATTTTCTATCATTAATTATTGAATGTCAGGTGCTAGCAAAGAAGCCAAAGAGTGATGGATATGATCCTATCTAGCGTAAACGATATTAGCTAACTTTGAGCATTCATACACAAGTAAACAGAGAGAGACAAAAGAATTGAATATATGTCATTGATATCAAACTTAAAGTACTAGAAGAATAAAACCAAGCCATACCTCCAACTACAAACAATGTTCCAGTTATCCAGAAGTTAGCATACGTCCATAAAATTAAAATAGCAAAGAGTCCTATGATAAAAAGTCCTGTTGTATAACCCAAATACCAAATGGCAGCTCCTGCAGCTCCCTGAAATATTGGACCAAGTGTAAATGACATTAATGCAAAGTACACTGTTTAATTAGGTTGATGCAGTCCTATAAAGCCAATGCAACTAAATCCCAGTTGAGTTACAAGAAAACCTATCACCACCTCCTGATAAGTTTCAGATCCACAATCATAAACCAAGAAACAAAAGCTAACTTTGAATAGTGGAAATGCATGAAATAAGGAATCAAAGCAACATATGGTCTTAACAGCTGAAAAGTTGTCAAATAACAAAGATAAAAACACCAAATACAATATCATACAATATTAAGAGCCATACAAGAGAGTATTTTTTTTTCTTTTGTTTTTTTTAATTAGAGAAAGACATTATGGCAGATTTGGGTATAAGAACCAAAGATAGTGGAAAGGAGCAAAACTAACTTTCCATGTCCATACTTCAAATCTTCTGAAATAACTACATACATAGGTAGTAATTTTATATCATTTCACTCCATTGAAACATATTAAGACTGTTACATGTATCAAGCAACATTAAGTATGTACAGTACCTACAATTCCCAAGATCACCATATACTCCAAGAAAACATATAAAGGCAATCCAAACGTTTTCCATTAATCTTGTAGCTCATCATGTAGTAAAGTCTCATTTTCTTGTTTTCTTTTCTTCCTCCACTTTGCATAAAGCAGACATAAGCAGATCACGAGGAATTTAAAATTATTCTGGTAAACAAGCTATGACTTACTAAAATCAACTTCAACTGCCTAAACCTGGTCTCCAAGTATAATTATTTTCCCAGAAGCAAATAATTATCACACAAATCTGACTAAAAATTATGCTAGAAAATACCACAATTATGTTTTCGTATTACCATTGGTATGGTTAGACTCCAATATTGCTATATATTGTTATTGGTTGTCCATAAGTTTGACGCAATGGAATGCAGGTTCTTGAATATCAAACAAAAAACAAAAGTGAAATAAAAACAAATAAATTGCAAATAGGAAGAAGACTTACCATACTAAGTAGGACATAAAGCAAACAAGACATTGAAGTGAGACTAAGAAAGCAACTCCACATTATAAGGAGCAAAGCTCCTGAACCCAGTTTGATAACTGACTGAAAACCCCTAAAAAACAATTTTTCCAAGAAATCAACAAGTCATCGACAATCCAAATCTGACAAACCCACTGCATACCATCGGCCAATGGCGCTCTATGCATACCCCAATCTTGTCCCTCAAACACGATGCTGCATTTTTTACACGAGAGTAGGCATGTTTCTGAGTTTGCAGCCATCGCTTCAGGCATAATCCTAAATTCCTAATAATAAAGTAAAATAAAGAAAAAAAA
Organism: Aleurites moluccanus; assembly: GCA_948193065.1. Taxonomy (NCBI): domain Eukaryota; kingdom Viridiplantae; phylum Streptophyta; class Magnoliopsida; order Malpighiales; family Euphorbiaceae; genus Aleurites; species Aleurites moluccanus. Next base: position 15,058 of record CANXYC010905567.1, on the reverse strand, counting down.
TTCCAACTTTTAGTAACTTGTCTCTTATCCCAATCTTGTCCATGGCTTCTTGAATTAGTGCTTTAAGATCACGTTCATTCACAATAATTATATAATTATATTATACATAATAATGCATACCTTCATAATGTCATGTAACACATTTTTCTCAAAAAACGTATTGGTCCTGCCACGATTGCGAACCAACACATTTTTCACATCCTTTCTACATACTTCTTGTTGCATGGCAAAATACTTTTTCTTTTGACCTTATGGTTGATGGATACTTTGCACAATAGTTGACCATTTCGAAAATATATTATCAACTAAATAATAACTCATATTATACTTTTTACCTTGAATAATATAATTAGCTGGATGAGCAATATTTTGAATAAGATTAGAAAAAAGATTAGACCGATCCAACACATTTATATCATTATTGTTGCATGTCATACCAAAATATAAGTGTCATATCCAAATATCATAGTCTGCTATAGTTTCGAGAATAATAGTCAGCGAGCCACTATGACCTATAAATTGTCCAGCCCATGGAATTAAACAATTTTTTCATTTCTAATGCATACAATCCAAACCACCCAATATTCCTAGAAAACCACGTCGTTGACCAATATGGAGTAGTCCAGCAATATCATTAGTAATAAATATACTTAAGTATTGCTCCACAAACATCTCCACAATAACAGACAAAATCTCTTTATACTTTCAATTGTTGTTGACTACTCTATTTTAATTTACTCCTCTGTAACATCTGCAGGTAAACCATATGCCAACATTCAGAAGGCATTTGTTATTTTTTATAAAGATGACAATCTCAATCTACCAAGTTCATTGCTTTAGTGTTGGAAATAGCTATCATGACATTGTACCGCATCAACAATGAGAAGGAACAAACTTCATGACATTTGATATCATCTACGAATCAAGGTGTCACTGTAGCATGGATTATCGAAAAAATAATCATTAAACAATTTGAAATCATCATTTTCTCAATCGCGATGAAATTATTGCATGACCAATAATCGAGCCACCATGCATGACTGGATTATTTTGTTAATTGATGATATTGAGTAGCATGTTATTTCTTTCGATTATATCAGATATCACTTCTTCTTCTGCATTGATGTTTTCAATAATGTTGGAGAATTCAACATCATCATCTTCATTAGAAGAATAATTCATTTTTGAAGTGAATGAATGAGCTAAGTTTTTAGTAGGTTGAATTTGTAAAAGGTAGATAAAAGGAGAAGAAATTTAGCATTGCGAGATATATTACAATGATATATGTTATTTATAATGTTTGGATTTGAAAAATGTTAGAGAATGTGTAAAGCTAATAGGAAGAGTTAAATTTATTGAATAAAGTATTTGGATTTGAAAAATATTGGAGAACGTGTAGAACTGATAGAAAGAGTTAAATTTATTGGATATAGTGTTTGAATTTGAAAAATATTGGAGAACGTCAAAAAGTTGATAGGAAGAGTTAAATTTATTGGATAGAGTGTTTGGATTTGAAAAATATTAAAAAACGTGTAAAGCTGATAGGAAGAGTTAAATTTTATTGGATAGAGTATTTGGATTTGAAAAATATTGGAGAACGTGTAAAGCTGATAATAATAGTTAAATTTATTAGATAGAGTATTCGAATTTGAAAAATATTGGAGAACGTGTAAAACTAATAAAAAGAGTTAAATTTATTGGATATAGTATTTGGATTTGAAAAATATTGAAGAATGTGTAAAACTGATAAGAATTGGAGCATTCAAATACTATAAATACCAACCTCAAATTTATTATTAGAATATCATCTTGTAGAGAAACATCACCTTGCAAAAAAATATTTTTGTTCTTTATATATTTCTTTAAAAGAAAATATCTACCTGATTTCTTGGATATACTGATCTTAAAGATGTGCTCCTTTCTCAAGTTTATTTAAATATTTCTCAGGATCCTATCACAGGAATGTATCAATCCTTACATACTTTTTGGTCCTGTGTGGAGCAGAGTTATAATGAAATGAAGAACCAACAATGGGAGTATCGCATTAAACGATCTTTGCAATATAGAATGCAAAATATAATTGTTGAAGTCAAAAAATTGCATGCATGCCTGAAACAAGTAGAGAATTTGAATCTCAGTGGTGCTTTATATGAAGATATTGTGAGTATTTATTAATTTGTTTACTATTATTATCAGTCCAAATACTTAAAATTACTTTTACAATAACTTGCAGTTATATCGAGCAAAAGAGTTACTCATGCAAGAATCAAAGTACAAAAAAGGATTCAAGTTTGATTATATTTGGCATATGCTCAAAATTTTTGAAAAGTTTAAAGATGATGTTCCTACTGCCAGACAAATTGCTCGTACACGAACTATAAATTATAATTCCTCACAGTCAGATAATCCTACTCCTGAATCGCCCATCTCAACTTCTTCTGGGTTGTTGTCATTTCCCTCAATTTATATGATAACGGTTCTGGTGGTACTTCAATTGGATGACCTTGTGATGTCAAAAAAGCCAAAGCAAAAAGAAAGAATGATGCAGACATGACATCACTATATAATAATATCAAAGACCATAACCAACATCTTTTGGAGATTTTAGAAAAAGGTAGGTTGGATAGAGAGAAACAACTGAATCTCCAAAAGCAAAATTTCATGCTCAAAGAAAAGAAAGATGAAAATAAAATTTTACTAACTAACTGGAGTATACTCCCTGATCCAAATACTCGTGACTTCTTTCGAGTTGAACAAGTAAGAATTATACGAAAGATGAACCAATAAGAAGGGTCTTTTTCAGCCAATGATGCTTTGTGTCTTGATTTTGTCAATATTGGCGGATATCAAACCAATCTACCATATTTAAATTTTAGTCTATGTTATAAATAATACATTTTAAATGTATTTTGCATTATATAATTGTTCAATTTAAATGTTTGTAGTAATTTTAATTAATACTATTGAATATAAATCTTTTATGGTGATATTTTGTGTGTCTATATACTGTATGCCAAAATTTAGGTAATTTTAATTTTATTAATTGTATTTAATTTAAATGTTTATGTACTTCTAGTTAATAGAGATATAAAAATTTGATATTTTTATTAGTATTTATATTTTATATTATAATGGGGCTTTTTTGCCACAATTTATTTTTAATATAAAATTTAATGGTGATATTTTGTATGTTTGTATTTAATATAAAAATTGAGGTAATTTTATATATTTTATTAATTGTATTTAATTTGAATATTCATATAATTTTAATTAATATAAATTAATTAATTTTAATTTTAATGTTGGTTGTATTTTTATTGGTTAATAGTTTATATGTATTGGGTAAAATGTGTAAATATAAATTAAAAAAATATATTAAATAATAAATTAAAATATATATATATATGGCACATTTATAGTGCATCGCCAAATATGATATTGCGCCAAAGTAGCAAAGGAAAATGGGGTGGATTGGAGCTGTTATTTATGCCATTATAGCGTTTATAGCATTAAAATGGTGTGGGTTGGAGATGATCTAAAGATTAGATTAGATATTAGAGGGAGAGGGGTAGTGAGTTGCATAATATTAATTCTGTAGGACCCACTTGTCCCTTCATTCCTTTATAGAAAAATTATTAGATAGTACCGTATTGCCATGTCATCAATTATAATTGGCACTCCTTTTTACTGACCTTCCAATAAGAATTAGGCAACTAAGCATTTGTCATGTAATAGTAACAAGCATACTGATGTTTGATCTCCCCAATTCCACCCATCACCAAATTTTGATGGACCTATCTCTGCTATATACTCTTCTTCATCACCAACACCTCCACCCTAACCTCAACCTATTTTTTCCAATTTACTCCATCTCAGATCTCATATTTATTTTTAAAGTTGATTAAAAAAAAGATATAGTAGAGTAAATGATAATCACTCTTATATTTCATCTTTTTTTTTTATCCTGAGTTTAATGAAAAATTTTAGATAGTTAATTTTTTTATTTTTTTTATTTCAGAAAGAACTATCAAGAGAATTTTTTTTTTTTTTATTATATTTTCTCATTCCCTCTAAAGGGAGTTGTTGTTGTTGTAATACCAATGGCATTAGGGTCAAAATATTATTTCTAAGCTTTGATGTTAATTTGAAGATTGAATCCTAAAATTGAATGGGATGGCAATGAAATTATGTTAAAAGACTCTATTTAAGAGAAGATTTAATTTGGAGAGATATGGGAAAAGTGAAATACTAAGAGAGGATTGATCAGTAATGGAACTGACTCTGAACTTTCAAGTTAAATTTGGAAAGCTTCCAGAGGAGAATGACTAGCGAACTAAAAATCGTTGTCCATGGCTTCCGGTGATTAGCTGCGGTGAGAGGATCTCGTTATGGAAATTGAATAATTAGAAGATTTTAGAGAGAAAGAGAGAGAAAGAGGTGAATGATTGTTTCTAAATTAATAATTAAATAAATAAATCTATAATCAATTCTTTTTTTATTGGGTGGATGCATATGGGATTGCCAGCTCATAGTAATGAGGTAGCAATCATGTACTGCCTAATAATTTCTCTCCTTTATATGCCTATCTTTTACCCAATTTAATATTTGTACCTCTATTATCAACTTGCTCATATTCATTTATTAGAATAAATACAATTAGTTGTAATTTTTCTTAAAATTAAAAAAATTTAATGGAAATATAGAATTAATGAGTATTTATATAATAAGTTAAATCCATTATTAGGTTATCAATTTTGATTCATTATGAAGTGATATAATATAAAGGGTGTTTGGATGAAAACAGAGTTTTGAAAACAGAATTTTAAAAATATCGTTTCAAAAAAATTACCATATTTAGCTTTTTTTTTTCTATTTTTAAGTTTCAAAATACTGTTTTAAATTAATTATCAAAACACTCAACAAACCATTTAGCGTTTTTTAAACTTCAAAATACTATTACATGCTTATTTTAAGTAGATCCAAATACCCTCATAAATTGGATCCTTCTAAACTCAAAAATAAGAGGTCTTGTCTAGTAGGAGTGTCATCCTAATGAGTTTCCTTTAGGACCAATATTTCATCCTGTTTTTGATTCATTTGCCAAAAAAAAAGATGGAAATGAAAAGTAAATAAAAAGCTCACTAAGTTGAAAATTTGAAAGGGTGACTAGGCAAAAATTAAAACAGTTCGTCAAGTCGAAAACCCAAAAAGACGACTTAGTCAAAAGTTAGAGTAAAAAGAAATAAAAATAAAAAAGATCGTTGAGTTGAAAATAAAAAAAGGAGACTCGGTCGAAAATAAGTTCAAATTGAATTCTAAAGTCAAATGGTATCATTCAAAAATTCAAATCCATCTGTCTTTGTTAAAATGAAAGGAAGGCGATTTACTCTGCTTAAATGTTAAAAATTCAAACACAATAATTTTGTCTATATTATCTCCCTCAAAATAGTACATAGTCAAATTTGTTATAATAAAAGTTCACTTCTTTTTATGTCAATAAATTAAAGAGAATCAAACAACTCTACCACTCTTTAGAGTCATCTCTTGAGTCAGTCTTTCAGAGTCATCCTCTTTCTTGTCAAAAGTTTATTCGAGAGTTAAAGAAGCTTCTGAGTCAATGCTCATCTTGTCAATTAACCATATCCAATATGTCTAAAGGACATGTACCTTATGTGAATCATCTCATCTCTTAGCTAAAATAATTAAATGACTAAGCTACCCTCATAACTCGTTTGGGCATGTCTTTTAAAGTTATCATCCCTCAAATCACTACTTGATAAAAAATAACTAAGAAAATCAAATCCATCATCCAATGCAAGTCTTCTAAGGTCGTCATTCCCTAAGTCAAATGTCCAAATATCATATCTAAGAGTCTTGATTCATTTTGAATGGCTTTTCTTTTATGCCATTCGTCCAAGTATCAGCCTTGCTATGTCCAAACCTTTAAAACACTACCTTAAGAGTCTAATCAATCTCTGACAGATAGGAATAGCTTTGTCTATCTTCTTTACAAACCATGCTACATCAACAAACTCATTAAACCTTCTAAAATTAACCCCACATTTCAAAAGGTTCAAAACATCTCAAAAGGTTTAACCTATCACCCTTAGAGCCTAAATTTCGGGAACAAATCAACAAGCCAATCATCAGAACCAATGGCCATGTCAAATAGACTCCATAAATCCACTTGTACATGAAAAACCCATGGTCCATTAAAGTTTGAGCTCCTTGAAAAAAAAAGAACAAAAAAAAAAAGAAAAGAAAAATAAGCAACCTAAAAAATGCAAGCCAAGTCATTTGTCCAGCCACCTTTGGACATTCATGTCCTCAACCAAGCAACCAAATGAATTTTTTGACTTGGATTTGGTCTCTATTAAGAAATTTTGGTTTATGTCAAAAAAAATCCAGAGTTGTTGGAACAATTCAATCATAGTGAACAAGCCTTTAAAACTGAGCTGGAGACGTCCACAGATTCGTCTTTCATCCAATGAAAGAGCCAAACATATAGACTTTCATACCTCAAACAAAACCAATCCTTTTGGTCCAAACCCAAAATTGACCAATTCAAGACTAGACTTAACCACAACCTTCCAAGACGATTCTTCATGCTCAACCAATCTGACAACATTGTTAAAATCTCCTTTTAGTCAATTCAGGGTCAAATAAGAAAGTTGAAATCTCTCAGCCTCAAAAACCATCAAAGTATCCAAATCACCCTTTTCCTAAGATACCTTCCCTCAAAATGGGGCATTTAAATGCATAAAATTGCATGTCATTGGGTTTTATTACATAACTTTGCTTTCTAAATGCATTGAATTTATGTGAATTTGCATATTGGCTTCATAAATCATTTAGAATCGCATAAAATGCATACACTTCATTCAAATAGGGAATTTAGTGTTAAATTACCCAAAAGACAATATCATGCATACATAACATTCATGACATTCATAAAATCATAATAACACGCATCATCTTACATTAGTTTGGAACTAACAAATGACTGAAAAAATGAAGAAAAATAAGAAGCACAAGCTAACGATCCTCATACAGCATAGACAAGTATCCTTCGGCTAGCAAAGTCGTTCCACCTGAATATTCATACAGAGCCAACTCCATTCCACGAGTCGTTGACTAAGTATGATAAATTTAATGTGCAAAGGACTGCATAAACAGAGAACAAGATCATAATTATCTGTTAAGGATCATTTTCAAAATCAAAATGCAAACAAAATGAGCGGATGCCTCTGCATTATCAAAAAAGGGTAGGACTTCCTAAACTTAAAATCTTGTCTATTACATTGCATTTGACTCTTTTTTGAATTGCATTAAAAATCTTTTCAATTGCATCACATCAAACTCTTTTCAATGTTGGGCATCCTAAATTGCACCTTTTCAAAATCTCTTAGCAACGGTACCACCTTTTCAAAATTTCTTAGCAAGGGTGCTACCTTTTCAAAATATCTTGGCAATGGCACCACCTTTTCAAAATTTCCTGGAAAGGGTGCCACCTTTTTAAAATCTCTTGGCAACGATGCCACCTTTTCAAAATCTCTTGGCAACGGTGCCACCTTTTCAAAATATCCAGGCAACGGTGCCACTTTTTTAAAATCTCCTAGCAATAATGCCACCTTTTTAAAATATCCAGGCAAAGGTGCTACCTTTTTTAAATCTCTTAGCAATAGGGCCACCTTTTCAAAATCTCCTTGCAATAGTGCCGCCTTTTCAAAATCTCTTGGCAATGGTGCCACCTTTTCAAAAGTTTCCTAGCAACAATGCCACTATTTCAAAATTTCCCGGGCAAGGTGTCACTTTTTCAGATTTCCTCGCAATGGTGCCATCTTTTCAAAAATTTCCTGAAATGGTGTCGTATTTTTCAACAATAGTACCATCCATTTCAAATCTCCTAACAACGGTGCCATCCTTTTCAAATCTCCTGGCAGCGGTGTCACCCTTTCAAATTTTTCTAGCAACGGTACCACATTTTCAAAAGTCCGAGCAACTCTTGACAAATCAAAATCATTTCATTCCATCATCTGACTTTTAAAGATACTTGAAGTCACATCATCTCATTTCATCATTAGACTTCTAAAGATACTTGAAGTCACCATCATCTCATTTCATCGCCAGACTTCTAAAGATACCTGAAGTCACCCTTATTTCATATCATCATCAGACTTTTAAAGATATCTAAGGTCACCCTTATTTCATTTTTAGCATCCAACCTATGTGCTTCTCTTAGCATCAGTATCATCTTTAAGATGCACTGCCTGCTCACCATGGATAACCTGCATGTTCACTGTCATTATGATTACTTTTCAATTAAAGCAATAATAATGAGGGGCTTATATGAACATATATCTTTGCACCTCATTGTGTATAACCAGACCTTTGTAGGTTCTTAAGCAAGCATCGAGTTATTTATGGAGCACTCAGGCTTCCCTGAACCTTTGGAGCACTCTCGGGATATAGCTGTACTCATATCAAATTGAAGGGACCTGTCACGGACCTAGAAGAGCGAAAACGGCCTGAAATGCTCAAGCTTGCGTCTAGCTCGCCAGGATCCTCCAGCTAGGCATGACAAATTTGCCAGTGCAAAGGGGTGGCACTGCCAAATGTGTTTGGCATCCGCCAAGTGGTTCTGGCATTTTTCGCCCCTTGCTCCGGTGGATCCAGGCCAAAATTTCCATTTTGCCCCTCTAAACTCTTATATAACCCCGCTCTTCCTCTATTTCCACCACTCACTCCCAAACCTCTTCCTCTCTCTCTTTGTGACTTTCTCTCTCTAACATCTCTCTTTGAGATAATTAAAAATTAATTAATTAAATTAAACTAAATTAAATTAAATTATCAAAAAATCCTAAATCAACTCTCTTTGAGTTTTAAAACAAGGTTTAATCAAACTAATAAAAAAAATCAATTAAACTATCTTTGAGTTTTATAATTAATACAAGAAATAAGGTTAAATCCTCTTTGGATTTGAACCAAATTGAATTAGAAGACATAAGCACATATAGCTATAAATAATTCTTTTTGACTTAATTTTCTTTCTTAAATCGAAACTGATACACATACAGGGTTTAATTCTCTTTGGATTTGAACCCAATTTTCTTAATTCTCTTTGAATTGAGGAATATATAAGTAAGACATTGGCCTATAGAGCCTCAAATTAATTATCTTTGAATTAATTTGATTGCCTAAACTAAAACTGAATATAAAACTCTAATCGGATAAAACCCTCCAATCGCCACTATCAAAGGTATAATCCCTCAATCTAAATCCATTCAATCCAGAACATTCTAAATTGGTCATTCCCCCAGGCTTTTAAAGATACATGAAGCCTAAAACTCTTTGTCAAACTAAAACCCTTCGTAAGAAGGGCGAACTACGAGGACTTTGATTCCCATTCAAAGGGAAAAGTAAGCATGTTGGTTCAACCTCAAGTCCAAACCCTAGAAAACCTTTTCCCCTTCCCTTTACTCTATTTTAATATGATTTTTGGAATTTGTGATTAACCTAGAACCTATAAGGGTTAGAGTTGATAATCCCTGTTGTAATGTAAATTATTGCTTTCTTTTATTACTTTGGATGAATGATTTATCTGTTTTATTTATTGCTTTGTATCTTATAGTTGTTATTCACAAAAATAATATTTTCAAGTCATGATTATCATGATTAAACTGAAAACCAAATCATTATTACTTTCAACCAAAACCTAGTTCCTGAATTCATAAATCTTGTTTGAAGATCTAACATTCTTTTCATTGGATTATAATTGGAGTAGAAATTTGAGTTTTTACCTTATATTTTTTCAATAAAAATAAATTAAAATTGCGACTCCCCCATAAGGTCCCAAAGACCAAATCATTTTCAAAATACGACAAAGGAGTGGGGTTATATATTCTGCAGATTCGTGAAACTGAGCCCCTATAAACATTTCGATCCCTTAGTGGACTTGGCCAAAGTGCTCGGCAAGGCCTTACAATAATTTTGTTCACAGTTCCATTTTATTTTCTTTTTCTTTGTTCTTTGACCAAGACACAGTAGACAATCTTCAAGGTTTCTTTTGTTTTCTTTCTTTGTAATTGGAGGTGTCATAGGCAATCTATACTAGTGACATCTTCATTCTCCGTTTTGTTAATTACAATGATCAATTGTAATTTTTTATATTTTGTTTATGTATTAGAATTAATTTTGAATTGGAGTATCTTGGCTGCTAGTAACAATTCGGAGATCGATATACTTTTAACTAAGATTTCTTTCTCCCTAAACCTTTTAATTTATTGAATTATATTTGTTTGAACATGATCATTGCAATGATGAATACAATTAATTTATTAAATGTGTTTATGGTTGTTAATTCCAACATTAACTAAATCTCTTTTTCTTGGGGATTTAATGGAATTAATTAGGTGATGTATGCTAGGGTTTATATTTTGATACCTTGAATTTAATCAATTTATTAGTTTGTACTTAATCTAAATTATGAGTGCGTGAGGAATATTCATATATTGATTTTTATCTAAGAAGACTTAGGGTATGAATTTTAATCAAGAAATAAACTAATAAATTATTTCAAAACTATAAATCTGGAACGTTGCCTTTATTCAAATTAGGGTTGTAAGTGAAATATATAAACAATTTATCAAATATACATATAAATAATTGCATTAAAATAAATTACTACACCAATTAATTAAGTAATGAATTAAAAATTATTGAAAGAATAAACTTAATAATTGATGCATATAATTAATTTTAATAGCAAACTAAAATAAAATTCAAAATTAAATTAACTACTAATTATTTGTACTGATAAAAATTAAAAATAAACTAAAATAATAAATTGTTTTGAGAATTAAAAATAAAAATAAATAAAAATAAATTGTTCTAATATTAAAATGTGCCAAGATAAAAGTAAAGAGCTAATTAATCATTGTGAAGCAGTTGTATTATCATGTCCAGAGACTCCATAACCCTCACTTCAAGTTCGTCAATTCTTGCAATTATAGTAGTTCGGCTAGAAAAGGTATCTATTGCACTACCACTGCTGGAATCAGCTGCTTCTTTTTCTTTTGGTATCTTAATTTTAGCTCTCTTAGTGGTGGTTGTCTTTTGGTCAAGAGTTATCCACCATTCATATCTAATTTCATCTTTATAAACCAGATTCATATTTATCGTGTATTAGATATCAAAAATATTGTCAATAGGGATTCTCTTCAATTCACACCTTGAACTATTAAAATTCCTAATTAGAGCATCAGCTATTATTGTGACAATATTTCCTAATCTAATATATCTTCTTGCCACCGTCTCAACTAAAAAGTGGATCATCATCTAATACTCGGTTTTAACCTTTTGACCAATAACCATGTATCAAATAAGAAACAAATCAGCTTTAGTTACTTCGTCATGACTATACCCTCTTCCAAACAAGCAATAAGTCATAAACCTATGAATTAATCACAATAAATGATCAATGAAGTGGGTGTCTCTAGCAAGGTTAGAATTAAATTCATCACCACTAGTCAACAAATTTCAAACCCCATTTTGGTCCCAATTATGAGGTGTATTAGTATACCCTTCATTTGGAAAACACAAAATATTATTAAGGTCAATGACAAAATTATACACCTTACGCCAAGAAGAGAAAATTGCATCAAATCATTTTCCCCCTCTTCGTAGGTCATAAATAATTGTATAGTGAGGGCTTCAAAAGCAGGAACTTGCAGGGCATTGATCTTGTCCCATCCCATTAGCTGCACCAATTTTCGGCACCTTTCTTTCTCTTTTAACACTGTCAAGCTCACATAATCAAGAAATATATTAGGGAGAAAACCCCTTTCTACACATTGATTCATATTGTATACTCCTTTTAGGTATAGGTTTAAGTTCATAATCATTCATCAGGTTTCTTTTTGTTATCGGTGCCATTAGAGCAATATATTAGTTCACAGAAATAAAAGTCACAAAGAAGAAAGAATACATAGTAGCAAAATAATGCGAGATATTAAGTCTCTGTGAGTTTTGATGAAAATAAACTCTTAGACAAGTTATATATAGTATGAATCAATATTAGGGTAGGAAATCTAAAATAGGAAGCTATAATACAAAGAATTTGCAGAAAATATTATACAAAGTGCGAAAAGGAAAGGGATACACGCTCGTGTATCTTATCAAACTTGCTCATGTATGAGTGGATGCATTTTGTGAGGCCTCGCCCAAACACTGAGATGCTTATTAAGAGGTAGTTTCTCACGGACCAAAGGCAACTTTTGCCTTACATTTGCAAATTGATCTTTAACTTTTATTTTGGAATTTTATAGAGTCGCTACCTTCATTTTTAAGGAAAAAAAAGAAAGAAAACCCAATTTGACTCCAAAACATAACTCATGGATAAAATCACCAAACCTTCGAACCGAGACTGAGTTCGGAGACTAGGTTTTCGGTTTTAAGTAAATCTCATCTTGGCTTTTCATTTAACAATTGACTTATGAAAATGAAGTTTCATGAATGAGTATAGGAATAGCAAATATACAGTGCATAAATGACATATAAAAAAAATATATATATAATATAACTTTTAAAGTAAAGAAAGTGAATAAAAGAAGTTTATTACATCAAAAGCTAATAGCAAGGGATGTTAACTCTAGCACTCAATAGGAATTCTAGGTTAACTACACATTCCCCAAAACAACATTAAAGCAGATTAAATTGAGAAAAATGAGTGTTTTTGGATTTGAAGCTATGAAACAACTTGCTTGTGTATCCTGTTGAATGAGAATAAAAACCCACGCAGTTTTCCCTTTTTACAAAGAGAGTTTAATTCAATTTTTAAGAAAAGATTGATTTTGTGGTTCTTTTAATTGATTTTCACCAATTAATTTCGAGGTAGGAACACAATACCTTACTTTGTGGGGGATGCCTTTTTAAAGTTCACCCGGATCAAAGCTACACTTTGGATTCGATAAGAATTAACACAACAATGTGTTTATTGTCGAGTTGATTGATAGAATGATGATACTTCTAGATTGACTCAAAGAGAGATTGATGTAGGTCTTCTATTCCTTCTACTCAAAGAGAGTTGAAGAAATTGGTTCGAAATCAAAGAGAGATGATTCGCTTATGAGCCAAAAAGCTGAAAATAGGTGGAGAAGAGAAAGCTAACTAAGAAAAACTTGACTTAATTGTTCTTGTTTGTAACTCAAGAAGAGTTAGTGTGTCTGAGTTAAAGCTTGCCAGTAGATAGAAGCATCATTGGCAGCAATAAGAAGCCTCATTGGCAGCAGTAAAAAGCCTCATTGGCAGCAGCATGAAGCCTTCATGGCGGTGCTGCCAAGTGTTGCTTGTGCCACTAGCGGCACCACCAGCTAGGCTTAGCATTGCCGCCAAAGCTAAGGTTGGCTGCCACCGGGCTTATTCTGATGCTTATTCAGTCTGATTCGTATGATTTAAAGTAGTTTGACCTTCAGTTGATGTCGATTAGTCTGGAATAGTCTGGTTTGTCTGCATTTATAGTCGATTTGATCTTTGGTCGATTGTTAATTAGTCTGGCATGACCCAAGTCTGCTTGGGGTGCAAAATCACGTGTTTACTACTACCTTCTATCGTCTTTACCTAAGTTTGAAGGGTAAAGGTGATGGTAGTGAATCAGGTGGATTTTATTTGCTTGAAATGAGATTTGTGTGTTTGCTTGCATTCTAAAGTGTTTGTTGATGTGTCAGTCTATTCTAACATCATTGAGCTTTTTTTTATTTTTTTTAGTATTTTTTTAGTATTTTTGGTATTTTCTGAATTGCAGAAGCATTCCTTGTCTAATTTGGGCAAATGATAGCTATGAAAATAAAGAAAAATCATACGGTCTTAATGGCACTGATGACTCTGCATTCTGAATTGAAATGGATCTGATATCACAATTTCAAACTTTTTCGGGCTGCGAAAGGACGTGATGGTCATTATGGATATTCTAAAAAAGAGGTATAAATAGAGGTTCACCCTCTTATTCTCTTCATCTTCTCTCATTTTCTTCATTTTATTTCTCTTAAATTTCTTTTATGGATTCCAAAGCTGATTCTACTCCAACTAGGAGACACCGAAGCTACGAGACTCCGCAGGAGAATGATAGTCCCGAGGATTTGTTGTAAGAGCCTGAGGAGCACATCTCTTGGAATGGCAGGATCAAGGTATTTTTTCTTTTTTCTGCTTTTTTCTTTTCTGCATGGTGCTTCTTTTATTCATTTATTTCCTTTTATTATTTTCTGCTTCTAGCATATGACCATTAAGAGTAGAGGAGGTAGGTCGAACCTTACTTATATAGCAGGGAACATAGGTACTGATATATTGAGAGATTTTATTATGCTGGCTAAGTTTGTGTCATTTCTAGAACTCACACCCCTCCTAAGAGTAACATTGCCTTGATCAAGGCATTGGCTAAGTGGTGGTGGGATACCACCAATACCTTCCATTTTCCTTGTGGTGAGCTGATTGTGACCCTTATAGATCTGTGTATGCTTACTGGGTTGAGATTTGGATCTTGCTCCCTAGAGACCTGCCATGATTGGATAGTTTTTTTTTCCTGAGGATATGGTAAGATTGCTAGGACAAATCCTTTATGTATCTGAAGTACTGTCATATGCACCTGGCTGCAGGTACTTTAAGAGACATAAAGCCTTTTAATGGAAAGATTCCAGCGTCTGAGCCTGTTGCTCGCCTCATGATGTTAATATTAGCGGGTTGCACCTTTGCTCACACCGGTCGGGATACTATTCATCTGAATATCCTTTCTAGCTTATTGGATTTGTCATAACTTGAGTCATATGATTGGGCTGGAGTAATTTCTGAGCACCATGTATAGGGAAATTGTAACACCTTAGCCTAAATCCTAATCGGGACCTTTAGGAAAATTATTTTTCTTTCTTTATGGTGTGTTAATATTATATGTGAATGCATGGAATAAATATATATGCATGTTATATGACCTAATTTTTAGGCCTAGAGTTGGTTTGAAGTCAGTTAGGACCCAATCGGGTAAGTTTGGAAATTTTGGTAATTGGAGGAC